>JAECUM010051476.1:0-38179 GCA_016617855.1 Megalonaias nervosa | reverse complement strand
TAAACATATAAACAAAGGAGGCTTTAACAAAGCACAGACATAATCAGTCTTTTAAGACAAGCAAGGTCAAGAAGCAGAATTCATTTACAACTGCATTTTAAGTAAAGATATCCATTGGAGAAGTAGCTGTTGAAGTTCCAAGATACCTCCTCCACAGATAAACTTGCCATGCATTTGCAGTTGGAAAACTGTTTGTATCCAACGGAAATGTAGAGGGAAGAGTTCATCTTCAGGTGTTAGAATTTAAGTGTATAAATTAAAATCGTTATCAACTACAAGTACACAAACACTTTTTACTTGATCCTTTACCACTCATGATTTAGCTATTGACGAACAATTTAACTACTGACATACATGTTTACTTGATCACTGAAAGGATAGATGTGGCTTTGCAAAGCTTAAATGTGGATTACACATGTTGCCTTTTACTTGGAAAATGTCTTTTACAGTACCTTGTTTGTCTATATTTCATGAATACTTGAATTGTATATGACGTAATTGCAAATAAAAGATCTTACACTGGTTTAAACACAGAGTGAGAACATTGTTCAAATTTATGTCATCAATAACTGTGGAGGTCATTTTTCATTTAATTAAACATCAAACGCCAACTTTCTTTGTAAAGTTTAATATTTTGAAAATCCTCAAATGGATTAAATGTGCTTTTTGTTGTCAGAAAACAGAATCAAGTGTTTGATGCATTTTTTCCAAATCATTTTGAAAGGGATTAAATTTCAATGTAACTGTGCTTATTATCAATTGTCATATGAAAAATTAAAATTAACAATAGTCCCATGCCAATCATCCATGAAATTTTTTTTCAGACTCAGTTGTATATTTATAATTATAATTCTTGTAACTAAAGTGACAAATAAACAGTGTCTTGCAATTTTTTCAGAAAACATTTTACACTAATACTGTAATAGTTTATCCTTCTAAACTGGTATTTTAAATTATTATTCCTTTAACTAACACACAAACACAAATTTTAAGAAACATGTCATGTGACCCTTTAAGCACTGACGATTTTACTTTGGATTCAATTGTTAGAAAATATATTTTTACAGTTGTCCTGTGTGGTTATAGGGCATTAGAATTGGGACCACTGTGTTCCACTAACAAGATTGTATGAAGTGATTAAAAGTGTAAGAATGCTAAGAATGTTTCTAACTGGGGGATTACAGCATGTATATAGGTTTTTGTTCTTTATCTCATATTTTTATCTCCATGCAAATAAGATGCGAAACCAAAATAGGCGATCTTGTTTAGCACCGTGCTGCCTGAACTGAGGTGATACACTGTAAAATCCATATCAATCAATCAACATTAATTAAGTCAATTTTTATAGTTCAAATCCTAGATTTGTTAGTTGTTTTAGTAATGACAAACATCATTCATTTTAATAAACTGTAAAAATACTTTCTGAATAAATATATAGAATTCCCTAAGTGCACAATTAACACAGACCAAGTCCATTTTCTAGCCACAAATTTTCTAAGTCTACATTTCCGAGCTATTTTCAAGCTAAACAATGACTAAGTTCTTATTTTCGAGGTTTTTCCGAGCCAAAAATAAACTAAGTTCTCATGTCCAAGGCTTTGTTCAAGGTATTTCCTAAGTTTTTTAATGTACGAGATAATGTCCGAGGTTTGCATATAAAACCTTGAACAAAATATTAGCATTATCTGAAGTTACCTAGGTTTTCCTAGGAAAACCATGGAAAAACCTCAAACGTCAAAGGTTTTAGGTCAAAATTCCAAGTATAACCTCGGAAAATGTACAGCCGGGCAATGAAATTAAGTGCTTAATGATATATAATACATCGACTCAAGCTTTATCCATGTTCGATTTATTCAAACATTTGTTTATGTTATCAAAGATTGATATTATGATTCATATACATAGGCATAGAGAAGGAATATTTCACTTAGTGATCTGGGTTTGGGGACATACAATACTGATCTAAAATTTTGATTTGAAGGGTGGGTAGTAGGAAGTGAATTGACAGTTCATTTGTTCTTTCATAAAGTTCGATATGCGATGAAGAAATTAATATGTTGGTTTAAGAATATTTCTATGAATGTGTGTCAGATTTAATATTCAACACAATGAGAGACCTATAAATTAATGAGAGTATATTCTTCTTACAAAACAATGTGAGACCTCTAAATGGACGAGATGTTACTGTTCTCTCACTTGTCTTATATCTATTGAAAATATCTAAACTGCATTAATTTTATTTTTGTTAGGAAATTGCCCTAACAGGCATAAAATAAATACATAAATAAATAGAAAACTTTGTTGTATTGTAATGTAAAATAGGAAATTATTTATAAACACCTGGTTAAACCTATCTTCAAAGTATATTATCTGTCGAATTAATACAGGTGGCATGATCCAGTTTTTCCTTAAATAGAACGCTGTGTAATGTTTATATCCCATTGGCTAGTTGTGACACGTAAGCTGTGAAATATTTATATCACACTGACTAGTTGAGACATGTAAGCTATGTAAAACTTATATAAAAGAAGAAAGGACAACAAAATTTCAATAAACGGATTAAAAACTTATTAACCAGTGCAGAAAAATGACGCTGTATCAAAATGAATAATGTTAGTACTGACCATTTGAAACGGTAAGTGAATGGTACATGGTAATATTAAAACTCTTAAAGTTTCAGCTTTGCTATCATGTGTAGGGGTAATGTGACTATTGCAGTTGTTGAAAAAGACTTGGTGATGTTTATTGTTTTTTTAGGCTGACAACTTGTAAAACAAAATTGGCAAAGAAAATTCGGGATCCGGAGTTTACGATAGATTACTTTTTTATTGTACAGTTATAAACAGAAAAGATATTTCTTCCGATTGCCTAAAAATCTGAATTGGAATTGCTATGTAATGCCATATAGTATTCCGTTTTGTTAAAAATTTATACGGCATTGCATTTCGGTTACACCAGAGAAGCCAGTAAATTTCCATGTTACTAACTTACAAGAAAAAAAAGTGTCACTGAAATGGCTATCTGGATATCATTGGGGATTTGCGCAAATGTTTGTTGTTGAGGCCAGTATTGATAACATAACATGGATTAATGTGTCTCAAGTTGACTCTGGAAATAGAGATGGATGGTTTTCTACAACCGTTGGAGACCTTATCCCAGGATCTGAATATTATTTGAAGCTGTATGCATACAACATAAATGGACGAGGAGACTTTGCTGATGTACAACTTGAAGTTAGAATGCTAAAAGGTTAAAGCATTTTCCATATTTTCATTTGTAAAGCATATTATCCTATTTCATCTTCATCATCATCATCATCAATCCTTTAACCCATGAGGTCGTTGGGGCACCACAGTTGACTTTACAACCAATTCTCTCCATCTTTCCCTGTTCTCAATTGCCCTATGGGAATCTTCAAATCCCATGCCTGCCCACTCCTTAATTTGTCTTCCCACCTTTTTTTTCTGTCTGCATCTTCTTCTGCACCCTCGCACTGTGCCTTACAAGATTGTTTTTGCCAGTACAGATGATCTTGAGACATGACCGTACCACTTCAGTTTACGCTTTTTTACAGTGGTCAAGAGGTCTTCATAGGATCTGATGGCTCGTAGGATTCTGTTGTGGATTTCTTCGTTGGTTACATGGTCAATGTATGATATGCCCAAGATCTTGCGGTAGCATCTCATTTCGAAGGTTTGAATCCTTCTTTGTAGATCTGATTTGAGCATCAGTGTTTCACAAGCATATAGAACGATGGATATGACAACTGAGCGCATCAGCCTTATTGTGGGACGAAAAACAATGTTGGTATCTTTCCATATTGGTCTCAACCTTGTTATTGCTGCTGTCGTCTGGGCAATCCTGCAAAGTAGTTCTGGTTTGAAGCCCTCATCTGTGATAATTGATCCCAAGTACTTGAAGCTTGTGACTCTTTCCAGCTTCTGTCCACTGACCTTAATTTCTGCACTGATGTCGTTGGTGTTGTTTGTGATCAGTTTGTTTTCTCGGCGCTAATCTCCATACCGTATGCTGTGGAGGTTGTGTCGAGGGGCTCAACTAAGTCAACCAGTTATCCTATTTATCCTCCACTAAACATCCATAATGTAGCCAACTAAGAATGATACCATGCATTACATTAATCATTATGTTTACATAATTCAGTCACAGGAAAGAAACCATTAATTACAGTAATCGTTATTATTGCATAATGAAGCCCACCAGGAATGAACCATACATTACATTAATCACTGTATTTACATACTGCAGCCCACGAGGAATGAAACCATGAATTACATTAATCGCTATTATTACATGATTAAGCCCATCAGGCATGAAACCACGCATTATATTAATCACTGTGTGTACATGATTGAGTTAACCAGGCCTGATACCATGAAGTACATTAATCGATATTATTACATGACTGAGCCCTCAAGGCATGAAACAATGCATTACATTAATCACTATGATAACATTATTCAGCCTACCAAAGATGAAACCATGCATTACATTACTATATTTTATTATATAATTTTCCCTTTCTTGGGTCAGTCAACATTATTTATTAACTTGAACAGGCAGATGAAATTCAAATTTTGAATGATAAGGAAATAATGCTGAAAGATGTAAATTATTATTATAATAATATACATATATACATACCTATTTGTGAATTACCACAAATTAAGTGTTAATTTATAAATTGGTGCATGAAAGAATCACACACACACACACACACACACACACACACATATATATATATATATATATATATATATATATATATATATATATAGAGAGAGAGAGAGAGAGAGAGAGAGAGAGAACAAATATATATATATATATTTAGAACAAACGTTCTGCATGATAGTTATGTCTGCCTGATAGATGTCTTCCTGATAGTTATGTCTGCCAGATATATGTCTGCCTGACAGATAATTATGTCTGTCTGATAGTTATGTCGGCCAGATAGTTATGTCTGCCAGATAGTTGTGTCTGCCTGATAGTTATGTCGGCCTGATAGTTGTGTCTGCCAGATAGTTATGTCTGCCAGATAGCTATGTCTGCCTGATAGTTGTGTCTGTCTGATAGTTATGTCTGCCTGATAGTTGTGTCTGCCTGACAGTTATGTCTGCCAGATAGTTATTTCTGCCTGATAGTTATGTCTGCCAGATAGTTATGTCTGCCTGATAGTTATGTCTGCCAGATAGCTATGTCTGTCTGATAGTTATGTCTGTCAGATAGCTATGTCTGCCTGATAGTTATGTCTGCCAGATAGTTATTTCTGCCTGATAGTTATGTCTGCCAGATAGTTATGTCTGCCTGATAGTTATGTCAGCCTGATAGTTGTGTCTGCCTGATAGTTATGTCTGCCTGATAGTTATGTGTGCCAGATAGTCATGTCTGCCAGATAGTTATGTCTGCCAGATAGCTATGTCTGCCTGATAGTTGTGTCTGCCTGATAGTTATGTCTGCCAGATAGTTGTGTCTGCCTGACAGTTATGTCTGCCAGATAGTTAATTCTGCCTGATAGTTATGTCTGCCAGATAGTTATGTCTGCCTGATAGTTATGTCTGCCAGATAGCTATGTCTGCCTGATAGTTATGTCTGCCAGATAGTTATTTCTGCCTGATAGTTATGTCTGCCTGATAGTTATGTCTGTCTGATAGTTATGTCTGCCAGATGCTTATGACTGCCAGATAGTTCTGTCTGCCTGATAATTATGTCAGCCTGATAGTTATGTCTGTCTGGTAGTTATATCTGCCTGATAGTTATGTCTGACTGATAGTTATGTATGCCAGATAGTTATGTCTGCCAGATAGCTATGTCTGCCTGATAGTTGTGTCTGCCTGATAGTCTTATCTGCCTGATAGCTATGTCTGCCAGATAGTTATGTCTGCCTGATAGTTATGTCTGCCAGATAGTTATGTCTGCCTGATAGTTATGTCTGCCAGATAGTTGTGTCTGCCAGATAGTTACGTCTGCCAGATAGCTATGTCTGTCTGATAGTTATGTCTGCCAGATAACTATGTCTGCCTGATAGTTATGTCTGCCTAATAGTTATGTCTGCCAAATAGTTATGTCTGCCAGATAGTTATGTCTGCCTTATGGTTATGTCTGACAGATAGCTATGTCTGTCTGATAGTTATGTCTGCCTAATAGTTATGTCTGCCAGATAGTTATGTCTGCCAGATAGTTACGTCTGCCAGATAGCTCTGTCTGTCTGATAGTTATGTCTGCCAGATAACTATGTCTGCCTGATAGTTATGTCTGCCTAATAGTTATGTCTGCCAGATAGTTATGCCTGCCTGATAGTTATGTCTGCCTGATAGTTATGTCTGCCAGATAGCTATGTCTGTCTGATGTTATGTCTGCCAGATAACTATGTCTGCCTGATAGTTATGTCTGCCTAATAGTTATGTCTGCCAGACAGTTATGTCTGCCAGATAGTTATGTCTGCCTGATAGTTATGTCTTCCTGATAGTTACGTCTGCCTATATTTATACCTCTGACTGTTGATCTGTATGCATGTTTATCTGGGAGTGCCTGTTGCTGAAATGCTAGAGCATCAAAATTGTCAGTCAAGGTCGACTACTTCAGGGTGTCTTTGGGAAAAAACACTTAGCTCCCATTGTTTCGTCATGATACAGTTAATAATGTGAAAAATGTACCATCAAAACAACAATCAAAACAATCCTCTGCTTATATGTGTTCATCACAGTGAACACCCCCCCCCATTTACATATAATCTAATTTATCTCTGATCCTTCATACCTGAATCATAATTGTAATTAAATTACATGTGATAAGTAAATACTAAGCTTGATATGTATTTAATAGAATCTGCACATGCAACTTCAATGGAAGTCAGCGCATCAGTTGGAATAAGTGTTGGTGGAGTTGTTGGAGTAGGTGCTGGAGGAGTTGTTATTGGATTAATTGGAGCCATCGTTGCCTTCGCAATCAGAAGACGATTAAACGGTATGTACAGGGAGTGTAATTTAAGACAATATTCAAAAAATTATCACCCAAGTATATAATACAAAATCAAAGCCAATAAATACACTGTGTAAAGGGGTAGAGAATATCAATTTTGCTGCATGGGGTAATAATCTCTCTCTCTCTCTCTCTCTCTCTCTCTGCAAAAATCGTACATGGCCTATAAATACTCTCATGGGCCGACTGCCATATTTCAAAAAAAAAAATCTTTATGATGAGCAGTGATACTTATACTCAGAAAACCTTTCTCTAAAAACTGGTTGTACCATATTTTTGAAGTTACGAAACTCAACAGCCATAATCGTTTCAAATGAACAAACGCAATGATGACTTTGATACTACATGCATGTATTCAAGACAAAGAGGTCAAGACATTCATAGTCAAAATACATTGCCTTTCTGTCAGCACACGTATTAAATGTGTACAGCACGTGAAAAGGGAACCCCATGGTAATATTAAGGTAATATTACTGTTGGGGAGGTGAATAATGTGATAGGGAAAATTGTACAACTCCAATGGCTTGAATTTCATCAAAGTTGATATATTTTTATTATTATTTTTTTAATTATAATTTTAAAATAAATAATTCCATGCTGCCTGATATGTGGATATACTGAATATAAAACGCATATTTTGCACATTTTCAACTAGTACCATTTTGTATGTCTTTAATTCAGTATTACCTTAAATATTAACATCATATTTGCTTCTATACCCATTCTGATCCTATCTGGAAAAGATTTCAGATTGTGCTTTATTTGATAAGAATAAAAAAAAACAGTAGTAAAGAAGATAACAAAGATGTCCAGTTAGTCAGTTTAAACACTTCCAGGTCCCTGGATCAGTGTAATGTTTCCGAGTTGAACCAAGCTCTCATTTTAAACAAAAATACCCACAGGTCCATCTAAAGTGACATTTTACATCTGGAAAGCTCATATATTTTTGAAACTTTTCAGTCTCGTATGAGAACACAAGAACGTTTATATAGCACTCATGTTTGAAAAAGAAACGAATATTCCAGTTCCATAGACCCTCGTATATTTTATTATGCTGGACCAAACAGACAGAAAATACCCATTGAAGCCGAAATATCTTGACACAAATTAAATAATGGCAGCAAGCTACACTATCATACATTCAGCACTTTGCATTTTATGAGAGATCATAAAAATATGCCAGTCGCTAAACCAAGGCATTAATCTTAATATCAAGCCATAATGTGTATTTATTTAAGAGTTTACATGGGATAAAAGTATGGTCAAGATTTGTGTACTCATTTTAGAGTTTACTGGGGATAAAAGTATAGTCAAAGTTACTGGTGTAACTAAAAAGACATCCAAGGAATTAAAAGTGCTGACTTGTCAAATTTTCAAACATCAAACAGATATCCTACAAAGATAAAAACACATAAATTTTCAAATTACATGCTGTGAAAAAAAAATTCAATAAAGCAGTGAGATTGCTTATAAATTGATTGTTGTGGTAAATGTTTAAAGAAAATCATCATTCTTATAGCGCCCTTGCCCACTTATTTGTGAGGGGAGGACACGTGTTTTAGTGGCATCAATCAAAAGAAAATTGCGAATGGAGCCGATGCTCCAGATATGCAGCCTGGCTTATGTTCATTACATGTTATTGCAATGAGAGAGTACTGTTGAGAGCGACACCTAGGTTTTGAACTGTGTGAATTTAATTTAGTATTCCCTATACATATTGTTTGAGGTCAAGGATATGAATAAAAAAGTCTTTGCATGGTGATCACTAGTGAGGATGGCCTCAGTTTTATGATGATTCATCTGCAACTTGATACATGGAATCGTTGACTTCGGATCGGAAATGCGCCTCTCTAAGGCTTGGACAGTAGTCTCAACTTCAGTGGGGCAGCCAAATTTGTATGTTTTAGTTTCATCAGCGTACATTTGCTGAGACACAGGTTGTCGATCTGTGGAGAGGATGATATGCAGACTGTGCATTGTTATAAGACTATTTGAATTAAGATGAGATACAAGTTGGGACAGAACAATGTTTTCAAAGATTCTTGAAATGACTGAGAGGATAGAAACAGGGCGATAGTTCTTCATATCATTAGGGTCAAGCATCGGTTTCTTCAGCAGAGGTTTTACAATGGCAGCTGTGAAAGATGATGGGACTTCCCCTGATGTGAGAAAAGTATTGATAAAATCAGTTAACGAACGCAATATTGACTCTAAGCACTCGAGAGGCATTGATGTCCAAATAGGATCAAGTTCACATGACTTAGGGCACTCTTCATCCCATTGTATGTACCAAATCCATAGAGAGAGGTTCAAATGCTTTAAAGGTTACTGTGTATAATCTGTATCACAACTTTGTTGTGACGATGAGTCAATCTGAAATTGTCTTGTCTGGCATATCTCCAATGGATTGAACCTTGTCACGGACAAATTTGCAAACATATCTCGAAGGGTGACCAGAAAGAAGATTTTTGGAATTGGTGTAATTTATTTCTTGACATTAGCTTGTTGGTAATATCAAAGAGCTCTTTGGAGCTAGAAATTACAGTGACCTTAGTACTGTGGTAGGCTGACATATTTGTCCTTAACAGTTTCATACATCTGCTGATGAATAGTATGGCTAGTGGAAAGCCAGATCCTCTCAGTCGTACAGAGTTCTTTTTTCAGCAGTTGGAAACTGGTCCCTAACGCTACTATACCATGGAGAAACCTTTAAAAATGTGGCGGGACCATCAGGCCGCAGCAACGCATAACAAGCTAGAAGGCAGTTTAGGAAGGTCCTTAACAAACTGCATAGCAAAGTTCACCCCAGTCCTAGATGGGACAATGCGAAAATCTCCTCTAATAGAGTATCACTGGAGTCACATTATATGCCCAACTCAACCGTACTGATGGTCATAAGCTTACATTGAGAGAAAGGCAAAGTTAACATAGCATACATAGCAGCACACATCAGTATCTTCGGTAAGAGATCAACCAGTCAACAACGACTGTCAACGATTTTCCATTTACAATTTGGTTGTATACTATTGAATACCACAGTCCGTTCTACATGCTTAACATACATTGCATGGGTAGAATGAGTGCCCTTCTAATGGAGCGGCTGATTACCTCAAGCGAATACGATGATATGCTGGAGCAAGGCGGCATATCCCTAGGCATACAGCTGCTCGATCCATGCCAACACCCAGGCACCAACAACCTACACCGGCACCCATTTGCCAATTATCAGAATCGGTTCCCAGGTAGCAACCATCCACACCAGCATCTAGGCAGCTACCTACGCTAGCTCAATACATCTCTATCAAACCCCGTGGATCCCAGCATGGTTAAATCCTACGTTTAACCTTGGCATAATAACAGTGATAGAAAAACTAATGAATGAGGTAGTTAGCTCTGTGAACGCCTACTTGTCAGTCAACTGAGCAGAAGTGGCGCTGTTAGCCGATGACCTCAAGGGACTAGTCAATGCTGCTATAGCTAAAGCTGAGGAGTGATTCGAAAAGATTATGAACAAAGACTCGGGCCGGGGACAAAGTAAGGTGTAAGTCGACTGTCCATTTCAAAGCCAAGGGCATATCTCCATACCAGCTAGATCCTAAAATGGGTCGTTATAAACAAAGAAAACCAGAACACACAAAGCTTTGAATAGGCCATACTATCTGCCCAATATCCCTCAACTAAAACGCACACCACGTCCACAAATACGATGGGTTCCAAAGAACTCTACACTTTGAGGGAATCTTTAATTTCCGATGAAGCATTTCTAGAAAGGCAATACATAAAACTCAACCTGCTGCTACTTACCAAAGACGAAAAGCAGCACAATGTCTGGCTTAGAGCTCTTTCCCTGGAGATATAAAAGCCCAATAAGCATAAGAAGGGAAACATGCTTGCTACCAATGCCTCCAGGTCTTAAACATGCCAGACAATTCTGAGGTCACATAAAATACTGAGAAGTTATGTAGGCGAAGATGCCGAGGACTGGAAATAATAAGATATACTTTAATCAGCTCTTTCATCAGATGTCCATAACATACGTTATTAATGCTGACCTCGAGACTCTTAACGTGACCATGAAAAGGGAAGAAGTAGACTCTACTTATACTTACACATATAAAATTGCCTGTTAACGTGTTAACACCACTGCAGCTTTTCCTGTACATGCAGTCCAAAGACATGATAGCAAAACTAACATACCCGTTACTTTCAGATGTAAACACTCTGTAGATATTTTGCGACTCTGTGGTCAAAACTAAGCAACAAAAAGAAGCAAAACCAACATATTTTGTAAAACTTAACAAATACTTTAACTATCAAAGTTATAAATTGAAAATGTAAAATATGTAAGAGGAACCTAAAGTATTATGAAGTGAATCTAAATTGACGCTAGAATAAGTTCTATTCACGTCTAAAGGAATCGAATATTCCGAATGAATTTCAGATCCCCGAATGCACTAGTCGACCACCAATCCTAATGTATCAATATGGCATTGGCCAGAACTCCTTTGATTAATTCAAAATAGTCTCAGAATAATAGTTTAGTCCAATACACACTTTGTAGTTCCAATGAATAATCCAAACAAATGTTGCCTCTCAAATTACACATAAAAGCAACATTAAATAGTCTGAAGACAGATGCTACAATAAGAACATAAATAATAAGACTGATTAAAACTGTCCAGATCCATGCACGTTTATACAAGTATAAGAGGTGGAGACGTGTTTAGCTACTACTCCTACATGACAATTCGCAAATATCCAACACCATAAAAGAACCCATGTGACCTAACCCATCCAGTGGGGAATTACTTAATTCTTCTAAGAACCCACTAATTTGATCATAGCTATTCACAACTCCTACGCAATCTTATCACTTTTAGTCTCTTGAGACAGAATCTATACACGTACACAAAATATAGCTGTAGATAATCACTACAACTTACAGTCATGAATAAAATTTACATTTAGATATACACAACACTTGGTTTATCAAAAGCATCAAGGAAGAGCTGGTAGGTATCCAAACTATCACCCCCTACTTATAATGCCAGCGAAGACAAAGACGGTTAAAGAGGCAAGGCTGTAACATAATCCAAAAGTATCTGTGCAAGGAGCCTGCTAGAGACCGCCTTCACATCACCGGTCAGTACCAAGGAGCTGCCCATAACAAATGCATCCTCCACCTGTGACTAAGCCCAAAATAAAGGAAACGTAAAGTACCAGTCATATGCTACAATCATCCAAAACTACGATGGCCACCAGTTAATGGCAGACATTGGAATGGCCTCAGTGGCAGATATCAACAAAGATGGAAGAGTATACGTCCTTATTCCTAGGCCACCTCCAGTATATAGACAGCTATTAGTTCCTAGCGTTGAACCTTGCAAGGCAAGCCTCTATCCTTCCTCTCGATAGCATCCGCATAATCTTCCTGTATATTGAACACAATGCGACTGTTCTGACTGCCAGAGATGTATATCTGTGTGGACAGCTGGAACCGGTTGATGAAACGCAGCTACCAACATGGAGGCATTCGTCAGCAACCTCAGCCGAACGGGTATAATTTCCGAAGACTACCAGCACACTCCATGTGTTTGGGATACTTTCGACTAAAGACTTTGGGGCAATATCATGACCTATAACTCAGAGAGACGTGCTCCTACTGGTTCATGTCTTTGTAGCCTTATGAGTCACCTATTTTAAAACGGATGGCATAGACATTCCCCACTATTTTAATACTCCTGAAATGAGCTTGGATGCCATTCTGAAAACCATTTGCGTAAAGCTTGAGCTGCTGTCGGGCACCGACAAGCTCCTGTTTGTCTACAGAGACCCCCACGGTTGAACCTCGATGGTTAGGCTAACAAACACAAATGTCCAGACAACGACCACTCTAAACCTAGGAGTTGGATCGTCTTCCTCAACTTCAAAAGCCTCTGCGATTGGGCGATGATGAAGAGCATTCCCACGGAGGTTTTTAAAGGTCAATCCCGAAGCGGTTAAAAATCGTTTAAGTAGCGTACCTCAGATGCTCCCAAGAGCTACCTTTTCGATCTAGAGACGGAATATCTGGACGCGCTGGACGATGCCAAAAGAGACTATAAGCTACCGCAGAGTCAATGAACATCCTGCACGATTGGTTATCAGCTTACCAGCAAGAATCATTAACATTATATGAGGTCGCTATGTTGGCTGTAAAAAATTTGTACCCTATCTGCTAAAGAAAGAGCGATACGTTGTTCACTACATGAACTCCCCTTTCTACATCAGCCTTGGTATGCGAATTATCGGGTGCTAGAATTTGACCAAGAATGCTAGATTTTGACAGCTGGAATGAACCATATATTCAAAAGAATATGGAGCTTAGGGCCAAAGATGCAAACTAATTTGGCTAGAACATCTTTCAACTAAGTATTTGGTAAGATTGATGACAAACCGAGGAAGTACGTTAGCCTCGATCTGGTCCTGTATGACGGTCAAGGGGATAAATTGCTATGCTTAATCACAGACCCAGCCTTTCAAACCACAGGTAATGGTACGTTATGTGTCCAGGACCCGGCTACTATAAGTCGATACAAACAGTCTGCTATTGGAGTTGAAGACAGAGGATGTAGGGACGCGGCCCATTCATTTCTACGAAATGAGAGACTTTCTAGTTGGTCCCCCACACAGAAGTGAGAAAGTTCAAATATGAATCCGATTTAGACCCCATCGCAGAGTTTGCGAGCCAACAGAAAAGATGTATTCCATTCAATGAGATTATAATGCAGAGATTTAGCAGGCTAAGGGCACATTTTGTTCAGCCCTCAGAACAGACCCCTGGATACAGCCATTCATTGACAACCTTTATAAATAAAAGGGTTTCGTACAAACTAGCACAGCCATCTATATGGTCACCATATCGGGTGTATAGCCTGAACGACAAGCCCATCCCTACTGAACCTCAAAACATGGATTTCAGCTGGTGAGGTCACGACCAGATCATATGGTCACACAAAAACGATGAGGTTAATAAATAAAGAGTTTGAGGTGTAGCTAGACAAAACCTTTGTTCTCCCACCAACCTGTATGCTAGGGAATCAACACCCCGACTTATCTGGCAAGGAAACTCTGCACCACTGTAGGCTTAGTTTCGGGAACATGCTTGGCCAAACATATATTCCTGAGAATAGAGGCCCACCAGACCTGAAGTATACAGGGCAAGTTCGTTCCATACGTCTAAGGCCACATCCTCCTTAAAGACCTACGTATCCCACGGATAGTGACCGTCTTTACCTCAGTAAGCCTGGTAACCTCATAATATAGACCTGAAGCCGCTGAACCCACTCCACGGCGGAGGCGACACCTCCTTCTCGCACTGGTAGCCAAACAGCAGCTAGGCCATGGTTCAGTTAAACCACATCAAGATGCTCTTTAGACCTGGCCAGGAGCTGCGGTACTTCACCCAAAAACTTCTGTACGAGCAACAACAGTATGCCTGCAGTGGTCTCTGTCACCGGAATGGGCCCCGCTTGCAAATCCGTGTAAACCATATCAGCCGTCTAGCTTGTCAAGGGTTCTATCACCTTGTAGTGGCTAGTGCCATACACATGGGTCAACGCATACTTGTACACGTGCCATCCAACCTTGTCGTGCGTAAGGAACCAGACGCCGGTCTCTTGTCATTCGAGTTGCTGCTCACAATGCACTATGGACTTTACAGGTCAAACTTTTCATTCTTTATTGGGTTTAGTCATTTTTGGTAAATATCAAATGAATGAATACTGAGTATTTACTATGTCGTGAATAATTTGATACGTTTTTATATTGCTTATAAAAATCTGTTATTTCTTATGTTAACTGAATTAAACTTTGATTACTGTAGTAATCTCATTTCATGTACATGCATTCGTTCCAGTACTAACTGGATCACACTATTTTCACACATTCATTGTATGTAGGTAGTTTTATGATGTCTGCAATAGTGTCCCTGTTAAATCCATACTTGCTTTTAAAAATTCATACCTTCTATTTACATAATTGTTTAACCTGCCAAATTTATGTTCAGATAATTTGTTATGTATATCTATATTGTTTACCTGACGTTTGTCATGTTGAAGGTTGTGCCTTTCTGATGTTTGTCATTTTTAGAGATATTTACTACAATTTGAGTTCAATTCTAACCTTGTTTACAAGATTAGAATGTTCTCAAAGGGAACTTGTCAACAATTTCATCGAAATTTCCATTAGAAATCACCCATATCTAAGGAATTCCAGGGTATTTTGTTGCATCATATGTTAGGTGATATTCCTGTTGCATAGTCAGACTGTGGGATAATTTTCAGTTGTGCGCAGATATACATTGAGATGAATCATTCATTTAAATTATTCAGTGGAATGACAGAGTGCTCAATGAATGACTATTGGTACATCGGTACATTCAAGACTATTGGAATTCATTCTGAATAATCAATTACTTATGGATGTATGATCTAACATTTAGGATTATCTGGGATAAAATTCACTAATACTGTGTCTTTTGAATTTTCACTTTGTGTTCTAGTGAAATAGACCACATACTCAACAATCTGTCAACTGTCATGTACATTTTATTTGCATTATTTATTAGTTAGCAGCTGCCTCAATTGGATCTTAGCATTAAGAGGTTAGTGTTAGGATGGGTCCGCCTGGTGTCAGGATAATGTGACTGGGTGGGATATGATGCCTCATGTCTGCAGCAGGATACCTAGTGCTAGACATCACTATAAACTGCCACATTGCAGAAGTCGTAGCAATATGACTGAAAAATTGTTAAAACTACATTAAAAATCCAAATCACACACACACTTTATTATAGGATTTATGTATGTAATTCTAGGATTATTTTGGGAGTTAATTCGCAATACCCTAAGTTCTTGTTTTCATTTTCACTTTGTATTCTATGGAAATAAATGATTTTGTTGAATATTACAAAGCTTGTTGCTTTTCACTCTTTTTTGTTACTTATTTTAATAGAACAGACTCGTAACACAAACAAATAACAGAATTTAACTTTTGCGGTAAATACAAGTGTTGACTGAGGAGGAAGTAAACAATCTTCAGCACATTTATTTTCAAATTATACTAAACTCTGATGTTACTGGTGAATACAAATATGCTTTTTAAATTCTTTTAAATTGCTTCTAATTACAATTGGTACACCATGACGGATGCATACTGAAGTTGTTTAAATCGCCGTTTCGTTTAACCAGTTCGCAACTACATGATCTCAAATGGTCTCTCACTTGGCAAAATTGTTGCACAGTAAATAGCATATGCTAAAATAATCAGTTATCAATAGATCAATAGTAAATCAAACTGATATATACAAAGACAGTAGAGGTGTTATGCCTCTGGCACACATCTCTTGAGAAGTTGAAGTGTTCAAACAGAACAATGCCTCAATGAAGTGCACTTTTGCTGTCCTTGACACACCTTTGATAATGCAAAAGAAAAGTCACAATGGCTTTACTTCCAAGTTGCAAAAGATACACTAGATTAGAAATTAGAAATCATTTGATCAGATAAATTTAATAGCATAGATGTTTTAGAAAATAAATACAAAGTAAAGTATAAGATTGTGTACTTGCTAGATGTTACCTTCATTATTATGAACAGGATTTATCATCCCTCTGTGTCTGGGTTTGATGCAACTTTGTTTTATTGTAAAAGCTGTCATAGAAATTTGACATGCAGCAAAGTTTTAAAACATGATGAAATAATGACCTTGGTGATTACTATGGTAAACAGTAATGACATGATAAGCAAATCAATACATTACAATGAAGCTATAAATAAAGAAGTTAATTTGACCATTAACATGCATTAAAGACAGCACAGTTTTCCCATTTGTAAGATGTCCTAGTGAGTTTGGTTTACAATTAAGCGTAAATACTCAAACTGAGGAAAATAGCTAGTATACTAAGACAAAATTTTAACATAGATTAATGTGCCTCCTGAGCAATCATGAAATTATCTTTAAGTTATATTGTGTGTCTTGATCAGTTTTGTGTTGTGCTAATTTTGCTATTGAGATTTCTTTACATTGATTTCCTTGTCAATAACTTGTAAACTTCATACACACACACATATATATATATATATATGTGTGTGTGTGTGTGTGTGTGTGTGTGTCTGTGTGTCTCTGTGTGTGTCTCTGTGTGTGTGGTTTATTGTCACCTCACTTACCTATTTCATTACTTCCAGGAAACAAGAGCTCTTGCTTCAGGAGGTGAGTAGCTTTGAATAACATACAATTATGAGATAATTACATAGAAATCTGTGACCATTATACTGGTGGGCCTGATATACTAGGGTAATGTTGTTGTTTTATCATACTGACCTGAAACTGTAAAGTTGCTTCAGCTGAAATAATGCTACTTGGTCAATGTACAAGATACAGTATAGCGTGTTAGTAATTAGATTCTGTTTATCAATATTCATCCCTTATGTCCACTGTGTAGGTCTACAAGAATGATAGGTGAAGCTTGTAAACATGCAACTTATGATAATATGAGTATTTTATGAATAACAATCAGCGTACAGGTTATGAGGACTGGTTGCCATCACTTTTGAGTAGATGGGTAAATTATGTATACCGGTAACAGTCAGTGTACAGGCCAAGAGGACAGGTTAAAGTTACTTTTAATGAGATGTATATATTATGTATAGCAATCAAGTACAGGCCAAGTGGACTGGTTAAGAGAACGTTTGATCGGATGGATATATTATGTTTCTGTCTTTTGTTCTTCAGCGAAGGAAAGACAGATGATGAGCTGCATTCCTATTTAAATACTGAGATGAACCCACAGACTGTAAAACCAATTTATGAGGAATTGAATAAAGGAAACACAGAACAGAGAGTGTATGATACAATTTCACCTTTGTAGAGGGGATGGGATGGATAGTGAAAAACAATGAAGAGTGCTACCTAATAGTTACTGACAGTCTGTTTCCCTTCTAACAGAGCACAAAAGGAACAAAATGGATTTATACAAATGCAATCAAGAAAATGGAGTCTAACATCAGACTCACTAAACTCTTTTTCCAGTTCTAAGCTAAGTTTGTTTCTTAGCATCAATTATGATGTAGAATTATAAAGCAAACCACATTTAGAATTACTGTAAAAATCTTTTTTTTCCTTGGTAATAATTATGATGTGAAATTATAAATTATATTGGAGTGATTGAGTAAAGGCAGGATATTACTTGGAATGCTTCACTTCAATACACAGTCAGCCTTGCCCTTAAATAACACATGCTCACATATTTTAAAATGGTTTGTCCATTGAGTCATATATATATATATATATATATATATATATATATATATCATATTTCATATAGAACACTTTATGTTACTAATATCACAGTAACTGCGTTGAAGTGGAGAGGGGTATATCTTTGTAAGCTTGTGCAAAGTGATTCATTACAAATATGCATACAAATGAGTTACAGCTTATTGCATACTCTACAGAATGTGTAAAGTTAAATGGTTCATTACAAATACATAATGAAATGTGTTACATCTCACTGCATAGTCCTAGTTAAATGATTCATTACAAATATGCAATGATTCATTACAAATATGTAAATTTGTTATGACTCACTGCATAAGCTATTGAATGTAATTTTAAACATATATTTGTGGTAGTCAACATTTATGCTATGACATATTGAAAAACACTTCTGACAAAATGATCTACAGACTTCGACAACTGCCAATATAAGCTCATGAAAATATCAGACTCTACTATTTCTTATAGCCTTACTTACATGATTAATTTCTATGTAAAAACATGTGTCCTTTCACAATTTGGGAAAGGGCAAATGTTTAAACCATTTTTAAGTCATCAATCTATATTTTTTCATCATTAAAACATTATAGCATTAAGGACATTGAATTTATAATGTTCTTTGAATATCTATCAAATAGAAAGCAATTGGTTGCAATGAACAGCAACCTTTTTGACTTAAAGATCATCATTGCAGGTGTTCAGCAAAGGTCCAACATGACACCTCATTGTTTCTGTCATTTATATAAATGTTCTATTTCCCTTGAAGAAGCTGAAGCAGATTTATATGTAAATGATACTACATTTTACATTACTGACAAAAATGTTGATAAAATAAAGTCAATTCTGCAGTCTGAGCTAGTAAAGGTTTTGAATGCTTCAGTGCAGACAAACCAAGTCTCCACATTGCCAAGTCTCTGTGAGATGCTTGTAAGTTCTAACAAAAGCAAAACTTGCAACTACTAATATATCTCTTAAAGTAAACAATGTAACAGTATCAAGAGTTGATATTTGTGACTATTTACATATTACTTGAGACAACACATTAATAACTTTCAGACAGTAATTACAGAACATAACTGGCATATGAAACACATCTGGTTCTGAAATATGTTTTCTCTTTCATTCAACCTATGCATGATAAATGTTGTATAAAACCCTTATATTCCCACATATCAAGTGTTGCTCTAATATTTGTTGTAGTCTGACTTGTAGGACTTGTATTGATACTTAAAATACAAAATCTCAAATCTGTCATCACTGTACTCACACCCTTAATGTTCATATTTTTCCATACAAATGCAGTAACCTATAAATATTGAATTCTCATTTTATTTTATATATCAGTAGATATCATAGTAGTCATAAAATGATTTGGGACCTGGTATGACTTTCCATATACACATAGAATCCAATACATACATTAAATTTAATAAGAAACAAATGTGTTCAGAATATAAAACCTCTAAGAGATTGATTGTAATCTGTATGTTATGTGTTAAATGATATTATCATGTTATAATTGTTATGCAAAATTGTATTCTGTTGTATCCATTATTTCTCTATATGCTATGTTTGATATGAAATAACATCTTGATATATTTTATTTGTGTTTGCTTCTTTTAACTTGACTATATTTTGTGTATTTTGTATCTCAGTGTTTGTGCTTTGTCTTTTTAGATTGTATCTTACCCACCTCTGCCTACTAAATTAAAGTTACTGTCTCCCTGTTTTGCTTCAATAGAATCTTACATCTTAAGAAGAGTCTGCTTAGTGTCCAATAAATCTCACATCTTAGCATGATTCAGTACATTTCATTTTATGAGATGAGGTTTAAATTAGTCTTTGTTTAAAAAAAAAATGTATGATTATCACTAAAGTCAAAAACTGTCAATATCGAAGTCAAACATGCTTTAGAGATCATCACTTTTAAGCAGCCACCTGTCTTCAGTAGATAATTTTCTTAATGTCCAAAGGTGTCTGCTTAAGACTGGCAGCATTGTGTTGAGATATCAATTTTTGTAGTAGTCACCTCTGTTAAATAATCACTTGTATTTAAGTGGATACATTTCATACTTACCAGAAGTGACTTCTTAAGACACATTTGACTATAATAAATTATCAGTGTTTCAAAGGTCATTAGACTTTAGCCAGGGCAGATCTTTAGGAGCAGTTAGCATGTGACTTCTCACACCTATACCTGCTGATTATTATTTGTCTTAGGACCCAGTGCTACAGTGTTTGAGGACAGTAACCTGGTGACTTCAGGAGCACTTGGTTTGTGACTTCTCAAGCTGCCATAAATGTGACTTCTGACCTTTAGACCTGAGACTGTATGTTTCTTTATTAACATATGTGCAAGCCGTCATAAAGTTTGGTCAAGAATGTTACATTTAGAACTGAAGCTCCCTGAAAGCCCTCCTCAGAAGTGGCTGGACTATTTCCAAACAGGTAATTTTACTGAGGTCATTGGCAGCCTAGCTAGAATCCTGAAAGACTGTTCAACATTAATTAACCATATGTACACAAATAAAGTAGAAAATGTAAGTGAAATTTAAGTAACAGTGTTCGCAGCAATTAATCACTATCTCATATATCACTAGACATTTGATTCCCTTTAATGATGTTGCAAATATTCCACAAAGTCTATACTGCTTTGGATGCATGGCACTAACTTTTTATCTGTGTATTAGATAATAATTCTTCTTGTAAAACCAAGCACGTAAAACATGAGCTGCAACCTAAATAGATGACCAAAGAGACAAAGGAAGCAAGACACGAAAGAAATATGTTACATAGAATCAAGGACTGGGAAGACTATTAATAAAAGGTGAAAACTAGCCAGCAGCCTAATACATAAAGCTCAGAAAAACTATTACAATCAAGCTATTAGGAGTGCTGCAATTACAAGCACATTATGGTGGTGTCTAATGTATTTTAGCACCTCCCCCAAACATCGTGTGCCTACCCAATTAGACCACAATGGAGACTCAACTACAAGTGTACATGAAACAACAATCATCTTCAACCACTACTTTACGAATTTAACAAATAATTGTCAGAGTGAATACTAAGACCATTGATCACAATGATGTAATAAATTCAATAGCCCTAAAATTTGCTTCACCTGTGATATCTCATTATATAGCTAACCTCATTAACAAATAAACTGAAACATTACATAAAAAGGCTCTGGGTTCGACCCAGGAAACTACAGACCTATTGTATTCTCCGTACATTATCAAAAAATCTTTGAGAACTAATAGCTGAGCACGTATGCTATTATTTAAAAAACGTTCTCACTCTTTCACAACAAAAAAAATCAAGTTTTTTACAAGGGAAATTCATGCCAAACAGCTTTAACAAAATACACAGACTATTGGCGACAGAAAATGAAACTGACAAGGAGAATCTAACATGCATATTATTTCTAGACTTCAGGAAAGCTTTTGATATAATGTATCATGATGTTCTCTTATCTAATCTAAAATGCTATAAATTGCTATAAAATGCTTCTAATGCCTCAATCTGGTTCCCTTCCTATCAATGCAACAGAACAACAACAAAAAAAAAAACTGCTATTGGAAATATTGAATCTAGCTCAATGGAAATAAATCATGGTGTTCCCCAAGGCGTCTATTTAAGCCTATTGCTATTTCTTCTCTTCGTAAATTACGTCCCTCTGTGGGCAAAGCACTCAAACACAAACTTATCTGCAGATGATACTACTATAAAACAGCTTCAGGTAGTGACGTAGTTAGAGTTGAAACTCTACTAGATTCTGATATTAGAACTATTGAAATGTGGTCAAAACAAAGGCACGTGGGGGTTGAATGACGATATGGATAAATTATAAGCGACATCTTGGTCTTAGTTTTGTGCCACTAATATCACGCATTATAAAGCTGGACAGTGAAATTTGTAATTCATATACAGTTACAATACTGGTATCGTTGGTCACCGAAAATGAAATTCAGTTCTAAGAACTCAACATCTATCCGGACGGATTATTTACCGTGTTTGGCGTTGGTGTTTAAGATTAGATTTTATCACTATTAAATACATAATGGAATCTGACGGCGGTGATGAAATTGCAGAATGTACCACTGACGGGGTCCTAGACCAGCTGGCATCAGATGTTAACATCGATGATGACTTTGCTCCTCTTGTCGAGGAATATCTGCGTCAGAGTGATGTTAACCCTCGTATGAATTGTTATACAATTTTGTTAAGAGTCAAGTAGAAATTGCCATTGGGATCCACGCTGATGTACCACTACCAACTCGAGACCAGCTTGGAATCATCGCACGTGCACGTAAAAACTCCGAAGCGCTGACAGCAGGAGCAGATGTAAAACCTCTACGGGATGGTTTCTACAACGATGAAGTTGCATTCTTTGATGTATCCACCCAGTTACATTTCCTGTTAATTATGTTAAGACAATATTAACTCGGCTAGCAGCAAAAGACAAAGACGGTCGACTGACATTCATAAAGGATGAAGCTGTTCGGGTAACAATTAATGGGCAAAGACAATCGTTAGATGTAAAAAGGTGCTGGCGTTATCGGCGTGTTTGTAGGTGAAAGGGGTGCTACACAAATAGATTATTATCGCAGGAAATTAAATATTTTAGAGGTTGATATTTTACATAATTGTATGGCAGTTTTACCAGTATAAAAGGATAGTTTATTCGAAGTGCATATGCGTATTGCATCAACGCCTAATGATGGGTCTGGACAAGGTCTGCATGTCGTGCAATTAAATACGCAATTGTATTATTGATAGAAGAACTATGACAGACCTACAGTCTTCAGTCTTCATGTCATGAAAAAATAATCGAAGAAGAACAACAGTTGCGAAAAGAAAAGCCAAGAGAACCGCGCAAATCGTGAAATACAAACGCGCTCGTTTGGTCGCAGATACTAGTAGGCTTGCTGAAGCAGACATTGTGGGCCTTGGTGTGACTGGAATTACTACAACATTCACCACTGCAGGTGCGTCAGTCTGTATTGTTTTCGGGGCTATATCAATAGTAACCGGTATATCTGGTGGCACGAGGAAGTTAATTTCGATGCAAGACCATTCCACAGTATGCATCTATTACAACTGCTTGCGACCACACAGCACACTCTCAATACCGTCAGCCAATTGTACTCGGTTGCAAACAAGGATAAAATAATGAGTGCGGCCGGGTTTGAGACTTTGCTGGCAGAAATGAAAAGTCACAGACAACTCCAAACACAAATAAGAAACCGTGCAGTGGCAAATTTAAAAGTAAACGTCGAGTAGAAAAAATAAATCCTCATGCAGCATGTATATAAATTGATCGCTCTCATAAACTGAATTTTGCCTGCCTGTCTGAGTAGCAGCAATATAATCACTCAATCTTTGTTCAGTATTTTTGTTTTTGTTGGTAGGGTGTTTACACCTTTACAAACCCCTCAACCAAAAGGTAACTAAACATCTATGGACCGTGTGGGGGATCTATGATCATGGGGTTAGAGGCAAGGACGGGTGTCCGTGGACACATAGGATAACGAATAAGGCAAAACCATCACTACCCATTTCATCCACGTTGTTTAGCAATCCTTCCCAGATCAACAGCTTTCGGTTCATTTTTGAGATTATTCTTTGCGATTGAATGCTTCATGGACGATTTTAAAACTGAACAGTTAGAATATTTTACCCAGTAAAATTGGGTAACTGGTAATTGGTAACTGGAAAATGTTTAATTGGTTATATAGTTGGAATTTGTGTGATTTTCGTTACTCTCTATCTTGTTTAAAATCGTTGGGACTTGCTTAGTCTTTAACACTGTATATGTTGGTCAGGTTGCTTATAGTCTTTAACACTGTATATGTTTGTCAGGTTGCTTATAATCTTTAACACTGTATATCAGTACTGTCCAACCTTTTTGACACCATGGGTCACTGAAAAATATTTCTTGAAGACAAGCGCCACAGCAGAAAACTTAAAAAGCAACTTAATATACTAACTTACTGGTTATTTGTCATTATCATTCGATAGATGGCGTTAGCTGTAATACGCTATGTTTGCTTTTGTTGATCCCAGCTCACGTGATTACCTGGTTAAGAAGATATACTATGAAAGTAGGCCATTGATTTTTTTTTTACATAAATGCACAAAAAATTGCTCGAGCTCTGGCGGGCCATTTAAAATCAGCCCGCGGGGCGCAGGTTGGACAGCACTGCTGTATATGTTTGTCAGGTTGCTTATAGTCTTTAACACTGCATATGTGTTTCAGGTTCTTTGAAATGCTGGGATCAGCTTAATATTTTTCAGTATTGTCTCTTTAATTTCTGCTCTGATGTTATCTTGTACTCACATAGGATAGTGTGTACATTGTAACCGTCTTGTTATCTTGGATATTGCGTAAATTGTTATCGTCTTGTCACCAACGATATCGTGTGCATTGCTATAGTCTTGTCAACTTTTCATGCGCATCAATGCATTGCCAACTGGCAATGTTCTGTATGTATCAATCGTTTCTACCTCCAGTGTTTCATATACCATTTATGGTTTAATTACATTATTTTTTTTTATGTCACTTCTTTCCCTGTCGTATTCAATAATGTTATTATCCTTCAAACCCGCAAAATGTTCTTGCTGCTTCATGCAACTTTTTTGAAGAATTCTTTCTTTGCCATGCCTCTTAATGACAATAGAGTCAGCTGTTTAACAATGTTAAACGATTTTTCATAACCCTTCTGTTTTAAAAGCACATACATATTTTAATTCAGTGTTTTGATTTTCTAAATATTTTAACCTTTCTTACTTGCTATCTTGATTGTCGTATACAGATAGTTCTTCCTAGCAACATACGACCTCTATATACAGTTCCTTCGAGTCTTCCATTTTGTAAACTATGGAAAATTTCTAAACTTACCTGACTGATTTTACATATTAGCTGAGAACAGTTATATATTTTCAAAGATTGCTTCGTATTTTGATGTTTTGACTGTTTCAGCTATGTTTAATGTATTGCTTTATTGTTCCTGTTGCTTGTAACCGAAAAAATTTCTCTATAATTTCTATGTTTATTTCCTTCCTCGCTTGCTTCAACTGGAGGCATATATATTGATAAAATATAAATATTATTGTGCCCTCTTGGCATCAGGTTTGGGAAAATGTAAACCAAATTTCAGGCTATATACTTGTAACCAATTTGCCTTTAATGTCTTAAATATGTTATTTGTCTGTGATCTGAAAAGGTGTACTATTTGTAAGTCATTTCAAACAATACAGCACTGAAAGAATATGTTATGATGCATAATCTTTCCTTCCGCAAGTCATCATCGTATCCTGCTACAACATGTACTTTATTGTCAATAATTGCAAGGTTTATTCATGTTGTTCAAACTTATCAATGAATTTAGATTTATATAGAATTTATCTTACAACAGCTACTTAATACACCGAGTCACCACTTGTTGTTTTAAATATTTGTTCTTAATAAATTCTGTGTCTTTATTTTCCCTTTTGGAGATTTGCCATTGTACAGTTTACGTAATCTCGAAGCAATATTGCAAACTCAGGCGAATGCAAATATGTACATGTACTCACATCAAATATGTAATTTATTTCTTCGTCACTTCAGTATTACGACTATCTTTTGCTCTGGATTAATGGTGCTTGTCCAGATTTAATAAAGTATGCACGACAGAACATTTTCTAAAACATTCCAGGGTATATTTTTATGCTCGAAACCAACAAATCGGTACTTTTTTCTCTTGTATTATTTTGTAACTGACATTTACAACAGTTTCATCCCAACGAAGCTTGTTATCAAATGTAGATCATATTCATTTTTTAATATCTGCTTCTAATACTGGATAAATGTTGCTTAATCTGCTTGACTTGATTTTCATATTCATATTAATGTAGACACCTTGGTCCAGGGACCTGAGAACGCTCTTAAAAGATAAGAGTGGTGCAGATATGTTCTTTAATCTTATTAAAATTGAACACTGCAAAATTATGACTGATAAAAATGTCTCAATAATTATGTTACTAGACTAAAATAATAAACAAAAACAGAAAAGAAAAGCAAACTATTAAGCAAATCAAGTCCTAACCTCATACCCATGAAATAATAACACAGCAAGAATAAAAATTGGTACTTTAGAATGCATGAAATATCAGACGAAACGGAGGTTCCTTTGTTGAAATCAATTCAATTTTAAAAACAATCGTTTCTTTTGCACATGTAACTTAATACAAATCTGAAAGTTTATAGTAAGAATGAACCAAATGGAAATTATACAGACTGTATCGCCTACTTCTCCAATACAGTACACTGTCCAAAACATTAGCATAGCTAGTGTGAGGAAAACTGTGGTTGTTGTAACAACAAATCACTTTTTATGGGTGTAATGGCGCTTCAAATATATATGTATGTGGTTTATACCTATATGTACCTACTGCTTTGTTTTCATTAGCCATGGACGTAAGTGCATTTCTTTCTGTATCGACGCAGTTCCTCATCGACTTAGACGTGGAACAAAACGGATCAATGGTCTTTGGCTTGAGAACATGTTTCTGCCTGTGGTAATATTTGTTTAAGGTGAAGACACCAAACTTTAATGACTGTATTTGTAAAAGTGTTATGTGCCTTCTATTTATAGATAACTCAGTAAGATGAATCACCTGCCACTTCGAATTTTGCACGTACGATACAAAGTAGTCCAACGTATTTACTATTGTTACAAGCCAGGGGTCTTTGCTTGACCGAGTGGTGTCAAACCCTGGCGCGATTCCCGCTAGAAGTCATAAGTTTACCCCAAATTTCCAAAGACTTCTATACAACTTCAGTTGTAAGTTAGAAAGCCCGACGTGTCCATTCTATACATAAATTTTACTCTAATCAATGTAAAACCACAGATTTCCCAACTTGCCAAATATCTATCAACAGCACATCTGCATAGTTTTCCTTCATCAACTTTCCGTACCGTCAGCAGTTCACACCGTAGAAACTCTACAAATATCCCCTACCACAGGGAACTGTTTTAACTACGCCACCTAAGGCCAGTCAATCCATGGTTCCAAGGCACATTACGCTAATACAACTACATCACATTTGCTACCATGGCGATATAAACGGTATCTGCCGAGTCCCTTCTTGTTTATTTCATTGTGTAATTTACCGGTTTCCTACCGTAAATACTGCCACTGCAGTCACAACACCAAGGTACACCACTAGATTTTATTAAGGACTACATTATGAGAGGGACAGTCATGCGGTTTGAATCTGAGTTCGCTACTCATTGACCATGGCATCATGGGAACTCACTAACACTTTCTCTCCGTGACGTTTGCTCCTAATAATTGGCTAATTATTTCGGGCTACGGAATATTTCCATTGCACCGAATTCCAATAATCAAACAAGTAAAATCACACAAATCTAAGAATTCCTTAAACGGGGCTCTATAACCAAATGCGCATCTCCAAAATTTATTACACTATTTATCCGCATAATACAGTCTTTGTCGTACTTTGCCAAAGCAATTACGATTGCTGGATATATCTAACTGCAATATGTTTGAAAAATTGTTTTCATACATGATCAAACCCCACCCCCACCCCACGGTACAGTGTACAAGACGCAGAAAGAGGAATTAATAAATCATCCATATATATATATATATATATATATATATATATATATATATATATATATATATATATATATATATATGGTCATCGTGACCTATTTGTCCTGTACATTGGGTTTTATGTGACGGTCGGATACACCATTCTCCTGTACAGTCAAAGTCTTTCTTGTTTTCTTTGTGATGTGAAAGTTTAGCCCAATATTGTCAGATTCGCTTTTCTATTTAAAGCGTGCCTGACGCGTGCACGTTTCCTGTAGTATGACAAACATTTCTTATATTAAATTTGAGAGAGACAGCCCAACAAGGAAAACTTCAACATATAAAAACAATTCTAAAATACCCGTACGTAACAAAATAAATCTAATACAAAAGATAGGGTACTCCAAAAATCCAATACTGTATATGAGTATCGTAGTAGTCGACATCTTGTTCCTGAATATTCACAATTCGTAGAAAGGTGGTCTTGTTGTAACCAGAATTAAATTTTAAACAATGAACAGGCTATGAAGGTGAATGAAACAATTACACTTTTCACATTTGTTTTCTTTCATTGTTACTGTGTGGAACACATATTAGTATCATTGCTATAATTTAATTTCAAGAAAGTTAGCTATCTACATAATTGATTTATTTGTAATTGCAGCTGAACGAATGGTATATGTTCAATTACAAAAAGTGATTGAATATCTTTGCTTTTCTTTCATTTAATAAAATGTAGTTAACAGCCAACTGTTACAATTCATCGCTTTGCAAAAGAACCAGTTAATTTGCTTCTTGTATTTTGTTTGTTTTGTTGTTTTTTTTTTCTCTTGTTTGCAGTCTTGTTACAGTCATTTGATGTGCTGAAGTGTTCCTCTTAACAGGAAACCTCTTTTTAAAAGTGATGAACTACAATTTCAATGCAGTGAGGACATATTTCATGTATTGTTCTTTCTCGTGCACCATACTTTTCCAACTCGCAAACTTCCTGGTTGACTTAGGAGGCTCTTGGATTAGTGATATAAACATAAAGGTATGTGTTTAACTTTTAAGATACATGTACAAGTTATGTCAATATCAGTTGACTTCAAGTGATACAGAATGCGTGAATCGTATCTTTTTTGTAATCAAATTGAACTAGAATTAATACTCGTCCTGTACACTGGAACTTCTGCGTGCCTGACAAGTAAACCAGTAAGATTTTCTATGTCAGGAGCCAGTAAATCAAACACAGCTATATTACAATAGATAAATAGTTTAACACTGCCCATGTGATATTTCTCATAATAAATTCATAGAGACATCAAAGTAAAATTCTGCAAATTTTATAAGGAAATTAGTCTTATATACTTGTAAGTACTTGACCTTTTAAATATATTATCGCAGGCATACCTTACATATCCACAACAGTGTGAAGACTGCAGCATTGAATAAAGTGTGTATTGACCGCATTCCTCATTCTCCGATAGACATATGCTAGAACGGTTTTATCGGTTAGTGCAGGTTAACACTCCGTACATGGCCTGAATATTGCATCTCGAATATTCATTCAGTACGAAAAATCGGGCAAACGACCATTTCTTACGGAAAGAAATAGTTCACAAGTTGTTTGTTCGCTCAGGGACTGAGGCATACAAATACTGTAGTGGAAAGTGGAAACTGCATTACCCACGAGTCTCGCTATCTCGGGTTTTTTAGGATAGGTCTTTGTATTTGGAGTGATACCCAGCTGAATCTGTCTGAGGGCTGGCGTTCCAGAGTGCGACAGATTTCTACCCCAGCGAAATACCATCTTATTCCTGGCTTCTTGTCGCAGACTGGTTCGTCGACTGGGTCACCGACTGTATCGTCTACTGAGACAACTGAGTCGTCCTCCTGGGTTGCTGACTGGGTCGCTGAGTCGCCAACTGGGTAACAGAGTGAACGACTGTGTCGCTTACTAGGTCGCTGAGTCGCCGCAGATTGGTCGACCGTCGCTGACTTGGTCGCAGAGTCGCCGACTTGGTCGCGGAGTGGTCGACTGTGTCGCAGACTTGGTCGCTGAGTCGCCGACTGTGTCGTCGACTGGGTCGCAAAGTCGTCGACTCTGTCGCTGAATTGGTCACAGAGTCGCCTACTGAGTCTCTGGCTGTGTGGCTGAGTCACCGACTGGGTCGCAAAGACACCGACTGGGTCGCAGAGGTGCCGACTTGGTCGCAGAGTCGCTGACTGGGTCGCTGACTGGGCCGCAGAGTTTCCGACTGGGTCGCCAAGTGAGTCGCAGAGTCGTCGACTGGGTCGCAGACTGGATCGTCGACAAGGTAGTGGTCGTGAGTCGTTTCTCGATCAAGATCGACACAGAGAGGGATGAACAGTGCAAAATCATGAGAGAAGAGATATCTTCAGGTAGACTGTGTATTGTCGCAAGATTTCCGCGTTTCTTGGACGAACCATGTAACGCATGTATTCTGTTCGATGAAAGACCTTGTCCCTGCACTTTTCAGATTCCCTGGCCTGGCCCTTTCCTGTTCGACGAAATACAATCAAATGTGCTTGCTCTGGCGGGGTGGTTATACTGCTTCACTTGCAAGGGGACATCTTCACACAATGCCGCTTTATAACACACCACAGTTGCAGCCACGGTTGATACATATGCCCAGGCGGAATCACTTGACCAAAACTAAGACGCTAGACGGTGCTACAAAGCCCACAATCAAACATAAACTTTAAAGAAATGAAAATTAATGGTACGAAACGAAAATTATTGGCCATGGGTTTTTCTCGATACACATCCCACACCTCCATTACCATGTGCTTCCACGCACATACGAATAGATTATATTAAAAAATTCCAAATATCACTTAAAGCACTAATAAATTTCAGGAAAACACAATATCAAATAATTACAAAAGTATTAATGATCAGTTGGTATGACATTCATTATCTCACAATATTTCCTTCCATCCATCATGACACTTGTTACTGTTCCAGGTTAGAAGAGTTCAACGTAGCATTCATTCAGCTTCTTGGGTAGTATCCTCTGTCTCCTTGGTCGCTCATCATTGGGTGTTCTTGACTCTCCATTGTCGCTGTCGGTCACTGTGAGAATTTCTGTCATGGTGTCGATCAGGTAAGGTGCAACAATGCTGGTATCATTTAGGTTGTCGTTCCCTTGATTTTTATCAATACATTCCGAAGTCTCAGAGTCCAATTTCCTCGTTCCTTCAGCGACTTCATTACGTCCCTGATACCTTTTCAAGCGATCCACGTGCACTAAAAGAGGCTTCCCATGCCATTTAACTCTATAATTGACGTCACTCTACCTGTCACTGACTTCGTAGGGCCTATACCACCATGTCTGTAATTTCGCCGATATCCCCGTTCTTGTTCTTGGCGAAAACAACCAGACCAGACAGACCAGATCGCCTATCTGAATTCTCTCCCACCTGGTTCTGCTATCATAATAGCGCTTTTGTCGCCGCATGTTGCATTGTAAGTTCTCTCGGTGAAACAATGGGACATTTCTAATCTTCTTTCCAATGCTAGAATCCATTCATACGAACTGCTGTAACGTTGATTGGGTGGTTTTCAAAACACAACGTCTAACGGCAAGTCTGGCTCCCTTCCTATCATCATGAAATTGGGAGCAAAACCTGAAGTTTCATGTACTGCAGAGCGGTATGCCATCGCTTGGTACGGGAGTGCTCGTCCCACTCTCTTTTTTCGTTCTTCAACGAAAGCAGACATCATGCTCTCAAGGGTTCGTTTCATCCTTTCCACCATGTCGTCGCCTTGTGCATGTTACGGACTGGTCATAGTTTTCACGATTCCAAGGAGTCGACACTCGTCCTTGATCCGTGTGAACCTCTCTTGGTACACCATAAACGCGTGACGACATCTTCTACTATCAGTTTTGCGATGTTTGTAGCTTCTTGGAAAGGCATTTCAAATATCACAGTCGATTTCGTAAAGTAGTTGGCCATCACGAGAATGTAAACGATTCCATTTCCGATCTTTGAAAGTGGCCAGAAGATGTCAGCTCTCAGTCCATACAAAAGTCTGCCTTTCTCTGTCAGTCATTGTAAGCCAGCTGCAATATCGGTAATCCCATTATAAATTGGCGATAGTATGCACATATTCCTAAGAACCTGCGAAGTTCTGTCTGCGACGTTGGATTCTCCAGTCGACGACGGCGGACACTTTCTCTGGATCTGCACGTATCCCCTCCTTCGACACAACGTGTCCCAAGTACTTGATTTCTTTTGCGACCAAACGATATTTCTTGGGCTTGAGTTTCAGAGAAGCTTCCAGTAACCCGTCAAAGACTTGTCACCATCAGTCTTTCGAAGGTCCCACGTGCATTACAGAGCCCGAACGGCATAACATTGAACTCGTACAAACCTTGCCTAGTTGAGAATGCCGTCTTCGACCTATCCTCTGGCTCCCTTTCCACCTGCCAATATCCACTCATGAGGTTTAAGGTCGAGAACCAAGTTGCTCCTGATAGCGAATCAAGCGACTCGTTTATCCGCGGTAGAGGGTAGGCATCTTTCGCAGTCACTTCGTTCAAGGCACGGTAGTCGACGCAGAACCTCGTTGTGCCGTCTTTTTTCTTTACTAAAACCGCTGCCGACGACCATGGACCAGAAGATGGTGAAATTATCCCTTTCTGCAACATGTCGATGACATGCTTCTATATTTCTTGCCTGGCGTAAAACGGAAGTCTTCTCGGGGGTAATTTTATTGGTCTCGAGCTCCATGTGTCAATTTTGTGTAGCGTCTTTGTAGTCCTTCCAAGATCAACATCAGATACAGCAAAGAGTGACTGGTAGTCGCACAGAAGCTTATCGATCTTCCTCGCCTATTCTTCAGAGAATGATTCTTTTGATGCCTGAGCCAGTTCTTCCAAGTGAGTTGGCACTCCCTTCCAAGTCGACGACATCTCCAATTACTTCTAAGACAGCAGTGTTTGTCCCAGCATAGAGCGTCTGGCCATCTGCAGTTGCATTCAGTATCAGTATTGGCAGATTTCGTTCCACTGCTCTAACTAGTTTCCTCGAGACTACATTGTCGTGGCGCTCTCCAAACTTCTGATACTGCTATACCACTCCAATTTCCGGCACATCTGAAGACGACAGCTTGTCAAATCTTCCTGGACCAATCATATCGTGCATCGCTGGAACGTTCACTTTTTCGGCGACAATTATTCTGGCGCATCCAACTTTTCCTTTAAACATACAAGGTAAATTCTCCATGCCGATGGAAATAATACTCTTATTAAAATTGAGTCGACACAAGTTAATCTTGAGAAAATCTAATCCAAGTATCCCCTCTACTGGGATGTCAGCTACCAGCATTTTATGTGGTCGACGTACCCCATGTAGGCTTTTTTCGAAATGCCTCTTCCCGTCGACAGACATAGGTCTACCGTCTGCGAGACCGACTTTTCCTCTCACAGGAATCAAGTTTGGCATTTTCTCCGGTTTGTTCTTCCGATAGACGTCTCTAGATAGGATAGTTACGGTAGAACACGTATCGATCAGGAGATCGACCTCGGTCCCTTCAATGGTTCCTGCTACAATAAAACCCGACGTCGGCATCCAACAATCGGTTTCCAAGTCGATTGGTTGCTTAGCTCCGCTTGCGTCTCTGTCGTATCTCATGCGACCCGTCTAGTGTGGGATCAGTTGCGAACTATTGTTACATGAGCTCAGCGACCAATCTCGACAGCTCTAAAATTTGCTTTCTCAGTTCTCTGATCGCTGGTCCTTGTTTTTCATCCTGTGCCGACACGCCACGGACATGCCTATTCCCTCCCTGTCGTTGTAGCTCAGCTCTAGCGAACGCCTCCAACTCGATAGCTATCTGTGCCTCATCGTTAATCGTAGCGGGTCTAGCCTGTTGTACCTTTAAGCGCATGTCAGAATCGTCCAGGACATCGATGAACTGTTCCTTCGCGAGTGTGTCGACTAAAACATGACTTGCCTCTGGGTAGGCTAAAGTCTCAAGCCGTCGTAGAGCTTACTCAATCTCTGGTAACGCTTCTCCATTCCTGCGAACTCTACTCCTTAGCTCAACTCGGTATAACTCGGTCTGGTTCGGTGGTGTGAATCTCTCTTTCAGAGACTGAACCTATTCGCATAAGACTTCTTATCTGTTACTGCCAACAATTGCTGTGCTTGACCTCTAAGTGTAACACTTAAATACAATTTCTTTTCTTCCTCTGTCCAAGAATTTTGGGTTGAACATATCTCGAAGTGAACGATAAAATCCATCAAGGGGACCTCCCGTCGTACGACATGAGAGTAACTACCGGTCTCATTAAGGTTCTCCGCAACGCTTCCTTCTGAAACGGCTCCTTTGCTTTCAGATCTCGACTTGTCTATCAGGTATCTTCTTGATTTTTGGCGATTCCGAGGGTGTCGACATCGCCTGTCCACTAAAGTGAATCTGTCGTCTGGAGACGATTACTTCTCTTGACAACTCTCCTGCCTTCCTGGTCATTTCTGCACTCTTATCGATAATTTCCTTCATCGCAGTTAGTCTTTTCTCTAAATCGTCACATTCCTTCATTAAACACCAAAACTCATCTTCGAAAGGAATTGCTGTATTTCTTCCATTTCAGGCGTAACCATCCAGTCACCGAAATGTGACCCTCCGTAAGCCATCTTGATTACATCTTCTACCCCACGACCTATCCCACTGCTGCCACCAATTTGTAGCGAACACTTCCTCGGCTACATTACTCCGATTCTCGCTATCTCGGGTTTTTTAGGATAGGTCTATATATTTGGAGTTATACCCGACATTATCTGTGTGACGACTGGCGCTCCAGAGTGTGACAGATTTCTACTCCAGCTGAATACCGTCTTATTCCTGGCTTCTTGTTGTTCACAGGGTCGTGGACTGGGTTGCCGACTGTGCCATCTACTGAGAGGCTAAGTGGTCCTCCTGGGTCATCGACTGTGTCTCTGTCTGGGTCGTTAAGTCGTCGACTGGGTGGCAGAGTGGTCGACTGTGTTGCTGACTTGGTCGAAAAGTGGTCGACTGTGTTGCTTACTTGGTCGCAGAGTCGCCAACTGTGTCACTGACTTGGTCGCAGAGTCACCGACTGGGTCACAGAGTTACCGACTGTGTGGCTGAGTTGCTGACTGGGCCACAGAGTCGTCAACTGGGTCACAGAGTCATCGACTTTGTAGCTGACTTGGTTGCTGAGTCGCTGATCGGGTCGCAGAGTTGTCGACTGGGTTGCCGAGTGAGTCACAGTCATCGACTGTGTCGCCATGAAGGTCACGGTCGCACGTCGTTACTCGATCAAGATCGACGAGCCTTGTAACGCATGTATTATGTTCTATGAAAGTCCTTTTCCCTACACTTTTCAGATTCCCTTTCCTGTTCGATGAAATGCCACCAAATGTGCTTCCTGTGGCGGGGTGATTATACTGCTTCACTTGCAAGGGGTCGTCTTCACACAATACCGCTTTATAACCATTGCAGCCACATTTGGCACGTATATAAATGTATAGAGGATTGTGGGCTATTATGTGGACAAAAAACAAGGGCATGGAGTACATCTATGGGAAAAATAGTAATTGCTGCATGGATGATGACACTTCATATTACTGGCCAACACCCGATCTTACTAACCCAGATCCATCATACTGACTAACACATACACATACTGACCAATACCCATACTTTCTGATTAACAGTCATCCTTACTAATCAGCACACATCCTTACTGATCAATACACAGTCAAAGTTGCCAAGTCTCATTCATACTGACAAACACCCACATGAACAGATTGATGTTTACAGGAAGATGTTCAACCTGGAGTTTTGATGATTAATATATATGTACCTTATAAAACCAAACTTGATATGGTCAATAGCACACGTACAGAGTATATAACATACTATCTTGCAATAGTCACATCACATATACGCAAAGGGATGAGGAATGCCATAGATTTATTTTTATTATTCAATACAGAATCACTCATTCCATCACACATGAACAAGGACGGAATGATTGTTTCTGTCTTATTGTTGTTGCTTTTGGAGATTTTAGTATCTTTTAAAATAAAGACATTGCTAAACGTGTAAAGACATACATACACATACATTTGCATACGTACACATATATAATATTAACACAATTTTAGTAGCATTTGTTTTTCTAAGAGATGTATGTAGTCCAGAAAATGGCCGTTAGAGTGAGTTGGATAGGGTGGAATGAGTGGCAACACAGACCTAGGCTGTTCATGTATTTCCATATGTCTGGGCGTTTTCTTCTCAACATTTTTCTCCCCCTTGGTCCGTACTCAGTGGCGTCAATAGGGGGGTGTGGGGAGTGCGGACCTCAGTGGATGACACCATGGGGGGGTGGGGACATGAAAATGACTGTCTATACAATTTTTGAATTTTTGTGCAGGAAGGAGGTCCATGGGGGTGACACCATGAGTTACCGCACTGGGTGACACCAACCCTAGTGATGCCACTGTCCGTACTCCAAGACTCAGTTGATGCACCCTGACCTTTCAACACAGATTCTTCTCATCCATGTGGCAGTATATTTGATTTTTTTAAGTAACCACTTAGATTCCAAGTAAATCACGCACTATCGATGAATAAGCATTGCACATATAATTTTTGATGATATTACACTGACTCACATCATGTTTTTGGCATAAAAATGAATGACAGGACTAATGAAAAATCACCCTTTTTATTGACAAAGTTTGGGCTCAGCTGATCAGAATATATCTTATGCCTTTCATTCTTTGAGTGTTTTGTATCCACCAACCCGAATGCAAGACGAGTTGTTGCGGGATTCAGTTCATTTACAACAGAATATTTGTACGGCTCACATTATCAGGGTGGATGACATTTAAAGCACAGTACACATGGTTGTCTTTTTCATTAAGACCTATAGCAATATTTATATGTGCATCAAAAACAACAGTACAGAAATTGACCAAATTTGACAGAAAGCATTCTGGCATGATGGTCATTCAAATTTATACAAATGATGATGATTTACATTTAAATTTGTCCACCATTATAAATGCAGAAACAATCTTTAAAATGGCATCATTAGAAGAGAAAAAACACTTGGCTACACAGAATTCAATCAAATTTGACAGAAGGTCTAAGAAATTGTACAAACAATGCCTAGCCACCATCAAATGTGGCAATAATTTCTAAGAAACAATTTATTCTCCAAGAGTACTGAATAAAATTCTAAAGAATTTGATAGAAAGGCAAGGAGGCCATTAAGTTTAGAATAAATTTTGCCAATCTGCCATCAAACATTGCACCTATTAACTAACATGAGAAAACTTTAAAATGGCATTTCTCAAAAACCAATGAACAGAATTATCCTAAGCTTGATAGAAAGCATGGCATGGAGACCATTCACATTCTTACAAAATATGCCACAAAAATATGGCTACACTGGACTGCTGTTACTAGCTTTAGATAAACTTCACACAAAACTTTCTGAAAACTGCTGAATAGAATTTGGCCAATATATAAAGTTGTCTTTCATGGACGTCTCGGGGTGCAAGGGACAGTTTTTATGCACAAATTTAATGTTGCATATAACTGCCTCATATAAAAATTTGGTCAAAAGTGAGGTCAAACAGGTCCATATTTTTGGATAGGTATAATAAAGCCAAACATAAGAATATCATTCACTTGACCTGATAAGCCAGTGGAAATTCACAGAATAAAAAGTTGTTGCACCCCACTCCCAAATATATACATGCATTTTCATGTCTGAACACCATTTTTGAGAACACGTGATGCTCACAGTGCAAACACAAGCCCTTTCCCTAGGTGGTTATTTTGAAAAACATTGTGTACTTAATAGTTTGACGCAATTCAAAATATTTGTCATCCAGGCAGTTTTTGAGATATTCTACTTGCCTTGAACCAACATCTCTACAAGATGGCTAGCTCTACTTCCTAGCCAACTACTGGTATTTCACTGGCTACGTACTGTGCAGTGACTACATGAGGTGTACATGCCTCACATCAGTTTCAAAAACAATACAAGCCAGAAAGACCAAATTTACAAATATGTCCATATCTTTAATTATTACACAATAATGGATAAAAAAGTCACACAATACTCTTAAGTTAAGCAATTTGCAAATGACAATTTTCAAAAATATCCCCTTCCACCTTTGGTTTATATAAGTTATTCTGTCTAGTCATCTAATATGGCTGCTGTTATTAAAAATAGAGGACGCTCCGGTGGCCTAGTGGTTAGAGCG
>JAECUM010051475.1:0-11274 GCA_016617855.1 Megalonaias nervosa | reverse complement strand
TTTTCCATTTAATCAAATCAGGCCTCTGCTGTGGGCTAAAATCTCTTAACCCAAAGTAGTAAAGGCACATAATGATAAATGTATGCTTAGCCAAATTTCGCTAGTGTCTTTTAGTATAACCCACAACATTGTCCCTTTCCATAATGTACTGTATGTACATTATGGAAAGGGACAATGCTGCAGTTAGCCAAATTGGGCTAATCATAGTTACCTAGATTTTGGTCTTTTGCAACCATACATGTGGGTTATACTAAAAGACACTAGCCAAATTTGGCTAAGCATACAGACTTTTAGGCAGAAACCAGATTTTGGATAAATGTATCCTTAGCCAAAATTTGGCTAATGTCAGCAACAGCTTTTAGTACAAGCTGCATGTGTGGCTATTGAAATGTTTAAAAGCTGTATAATTACCCATATTTGGCTATCCACCTCAATGTTTCATTCCATACTGTTGTGTAAATGTATGCTTAGCACATGTTGGCCATTGACTGCAATGTTTCGTTTGTATAACCTACAGTAATGACTCTTAGAAATCCAAATTTGGCTAAATATATATGTTTTGCCAATTGTGACTATCCACTGTAATGTCCATTTCATAGCCTACATGGATAGCTCATAGGGAGTAAAATCAATATTGGCTAAATATGTGCTTCAACAAATTTTGGGAAATGCCTGCAGGGTCACTGGTCATGATCACTATGGGTGGCTTCCAAAAAAAAAATCAAGTATACATGGAACGTACGCACACTCATTGACAGTGAAGATACACCCAGGCCTCAGAGAAGAACAGCCCTCATAGCCAGAGAACTAGGCCAATAAAAGGTTGACATTGCCGCTCTTAGCGAGACACGTCTAGTCGATGTAGGATCTACCTGCGAACCGGAGGGTGGCTACACCTTCTTCTGGAAGGGGAAAACAGAAGATGAACACAGGATCCACGGAGTCGGTTTTACCATTCGTACTGCACTTTTGCGTTAATTCCCAGAGGTTCTTACGTATGTGAACGAACGCTTGATACAACTCCGTGTCCCCCTCTCTAAATCACGGTATATCAACATCATCAGTTCGTATGCCCCCACGTTGCCTAGCAGCGAAAAAGAGAAGGAGGCCTTCTATGAGAGTCTCGATGCCCTCGTAAATGTTACCCCAGCTTGCGACAAACTCGTCGTACTTGGCGATTTTAACGCCCGAGTGGGTCATGACTACGAAAGCTGGAATGAAGTATTGGGACAGCATGGAATCGGAAAAATGAACAAGAATGGACTGCTTCTACTGACAATCTGTGCAGAGAATAATTTGACTATCTCGGACACACTCTTACGTCAGAAGAACAAGTATAAAGATACTTGGATGCATCCCAGATCCAAACAATGGCATCTGATCTACTATATCATCGTCCGTAGCAGAGATGTCCCCGATGTACGGATAACAAAAGCCTTGAGGGGAGCCAAGTGCTGGACGGACCATCGATTAGTCAGGGCTATCCTTGACATCAATATCTTCCCGCCACAGCTCAAAAGGACGAAGCTTACCCGATTCAAGTTCAACAATGCAAGGCTGAGCCATCCGCAAGGTGAAAGAGCACTACCAAGCTCACACTGAAAACCTACTGACTGCGCACGGACCTCTTACTGGTGACCTAACCTCAAAGTGGAACCAGCTCCAGGACATGATGAATGAGTCTGCAAAGGCCGTCGTATGACCCAAAAGAAAAGACCACCAAGACTGGTTTGACTAAAAGAACGAAGTGATAAGCATCCTCCTTCAACAACAGCGAGAGGCCTATATAGAATGGCAGAACCAGGTTGAATCAGTCTCACGACGTGATCGCTTCAAACACCTGCAGAGCAAAGCCCAGAGAGAACTCCGCATTATGCAGAACAGCTGGTGGGACCGGAAAGCAGATGAAGTCCAGCATTACGCAGACACTAGCAACTCGAAAGAGTTTTTCAGGTCCCTGAAGGATGTCTATGGACATTCGAAAGCCTGCAGTGCCCCGATAATCTCTTCTGACGGGACCACTCTGCTCAAGGACAAAGACAGCATCACCCAAAGGTGGAAGGAACATTTCTCAATCCAACTGAACATGCCCTCCATAGTAGACTCTGCAGCGTTAGACGCAAGTGTTCCGAAGCCAACTATCTCGGACCTGGACTTGACCCCTGCTACGAAAGAAGTCGAGTGAGCCATCAACATGATCAGCTCTGGCAAGGCACCAGGCACGGATGGAATTCCTGTTAAACACTTCAAAGCAGCTGGCTGTAAGGCCCTTGATGCACTGCACAGTATCCTGATCAGCATTTGGGAGGAGGAGTCCATGCCACAGGAGTTCAAAGACGCAATGATTGTCACCCTATACAAAATCAAAGGGAACAAAGCTGACTGCGGTAACTATCGAGGCATATCAATCCTGTCGATTGCTGGCAAGGTTATGGCGCGCATCCTTTTCAACCGTCTGGTCGGTAATGTCTCGGAAGCTATACTGCCGGAGGCCCAATGTGGCTTCAGACCAAATCGGAGCATGATCGACATGATCTTCACAGTGAGACAGATACTGGAAAAATGCACTGAACAAAACATGAACTTCTATAGTGTCTTCATAAGCCTCACAAAGGCCTTCGATACGGTCAACAGAGATACACTATGGGTCATCCTAACACGACTCGGTTGCCCTTGGAAGTTCATTAAGATGATCCGATTTTTCCACGACGGCATGACGGGATTCGTTCTCTACAACGGGGATGTCTCTGAGCCATTCAACGTTTCTAACGACGTGAAGCAGAGTTGCGTTATCGCCCCAGTATTATACAACCTCTTCTTCACATGTGTTCTGAACCATGCTACACGTGATCTCCAGAAAGAAGTGTACATAAAATACAGACTGGATGGCTCTCTCTTCGACCTTCGCCGACTGAATGTCAGGTCCAAAACAATGGAGAAACTTGTTCTTGAAGCACTTTTAGCGGATGACTGTGCTCACTTGGCACACACGGAAGCAGATCTCCAGATCATCGTTACTCGCTTTGCTGTTTGCTGAAGCCTCGAGACTCTTCGGACTCAATGTCAGTCTGAACAACACAGCGGTACTTCATCAACCTGTCCCAGGAACCATAGCTCGCTCCCCTCCCCCGATTGTGTCTATCGAAGACACCCAGCTGAAAGCTGTCGATCAATTCAAGTACCTTGGAAGCATCGTATTTTCTCGTGTGTTGAGTCACAGGAATATCAAACTGTCCACCAAGATAATGGTATATAAAGCAGTTGTGCTAACAAGCCTCCTAGATGGATGTGAGACTTGGACAACATACAAGAAGCACATCAAGCAGCTTGAGCGCTTCCACACGAGAGTCCTGGTCTGGATTATGGGCTGCAGATGGCAAGACAGAGTGACGAACCTAGAAGTGCTAGATAGAGCATGCTTAACCAGTATCGAAGCGATGGTCATGAGAGCCCAACTCCGATGGACGGGTCATGTCATCCGTATGGAGGAGTCTCGAATGCCACGTCAGATTTTGTATGGAGTTCTATCTAGTGGGCACAGAAGAATTGGTCGCCCGAAGAAAAGATTCAAAGACTCCATCAAGTACAGCCTGAGATGCTGCTCGATATCTGCGACAGACCTCGAGTCATGCGCCAAGGATCGATCTGGCTGGCGTGCAGCTGATCGTAAAAAGTGCAAAACCTTCGAGGATGCCCGTAGAATGCAAATCGCCGACGGGAGGGAACGCAGGAAGGCCTCAACGTCAAGAACCAACCCATGCCTCCAGTGCACACACTGCTCCAGGACATGAGCATCTTGTATCGGACTCATCAGCCACATGAGGACCCATCAGCGAAGAGCAGCGCAGGATTGACTTCATCGAGCCCAGATGTTCAGCCTATGAATGATTCTCAATTATACGTGTTTCAACCAAGATTGATGTCGTAGGAGCTTAATACTTCCTGTAAACTTATCACTTATAAATTCAATCTTGTCTCCAAGTAGTATTATAAAATGTGCATTATTTATTTTCCTGTTTAAGAGGCAATGAAAGCTAATAATACAAAAATCTCAATAGATCACAAAATATTTATCTAATAGGCAACTTTCCATGATATTGAGATTAATCTAAGTTAAGGAAATTATTTGACAGTGTTGTCCCACATTATCAAATCATATGTAGCTACTCATACCAGGTCTGAATGAAGTTATATCATTCCCATGTCTTTAGGTAATGAGATTAGTAGATACAAGCCACACAAAATGTCATATACACACCTGTAGATAAAATCTGCTCAAGTAGGTATATAAATACCGCAGTTGGTACACGATATTCAAAGATAAGATCACAGCTTAGTTTATGCCTGAACACAGCCCTTGCCGACTACGACTGGTCCATTCAAAGCAATATTTTCTACTAATACATCTTAAAATGACAAGAATAGCAAAACAAAGTAATTCATTTCTGACGAATACCTCGCTTGTGACAAATCTTTCTAAACTGGCACATTCTAGTTGGTAGTTAACTGGGGATTATGGTCAATCCGAACCCAAGTTATTTCGTACCCAGTAGAAATTGGTCGTGTCGTACCTAAAGTGATGGTCGTTTCGTACCCGAGGTGCTGGTCGTTTCGTACCCAACGTGATGGTCAATTCGTACCCGTTATTGTACACGGTCAAATATACCGTACTGTCACATTTACCGCTCCCTCTCTAATTACGAACCCATCTTTTGTCTAATAAACTGCACCTGCCATAAAATTTGCATCAGTAAAGCATATCCGGGCAAAACGTTGTCCAAGCATTGATGAACTGTTGTATTGTTTTCACTGAAAAATAGCATATATATATATATATATATATATATATATATATATATATAGATAGATAGATAGATAGATAGATAGATAGATAGATAGATATAGATATATATCACATTGCAAGTAAAATCAAAAAGAAAACGTTGACCAGGTTTAAATAACTGAATAAGTCGTTTCTTTTGCAGTCGTTTAAATCGACAAACATTGCCATTTGGGGGGGGGGGGTATTCAGTAATGATTAACATGGCTGAAACAATTACAAACGTTTAACCACTAAAAGCAACTAGAAATTCCGCGATCTTTTAATAATGGGCTAAAATTTGTCGTCTCCAATGACCAATGCTGGTGTTAATTTCACATTTTGTCGGCTGTTACTCCCTGGTACTCAAACTGTAGACCGCGGTATACTATCCGGACCGCCAAGCCATTGTTCTGTAGAGTGCCGGCCGCAAAAACATACTTGTGCAAATAGTTTTGGACAATTTCACCGATCACAGGAAGCTAACAAGTTAGTCACATAACAGAATTCTCATTTGAAATAAGTGAAATTGGCGTGTGAACATTTTCATTGCTTGGCAATATCTGTTTTGTTATCCTCCTAAATATAATGCGCACAAATACTCGCGCAGAGTATATGGCAGGTATAGAGAGAGAGAGAGAGAGTTGGCATTACATTTTTTACGTATTTACATATTTGCTTCTGTATTTTAAAGCTGTATATTTAATGTTTTAAATAACTGAATTAACTTAGGCATGCTTGGATTCTGCCAGCAATAAAACAGCTATAATGCGCCCCAGGTAATACGGCATACATCTATCATCAAGGCATTGCCTGAAATCGGTTTTGTAACAGTTTGAAACACGTAGAAAATAATCATTATGGTTATATTTGTACTTAAATATGTGCAATAGTTTTAGGTATGAAATGACCATAGCATTGGGTACGAAACGACCATAGCTTTGGGTACGAAACAACTCATTTGGGTACGAAAAGACTTTGGTGCCGAATGACCTGCTTCGGTTAACTGACATACCTCGATTATTGCAAGTAGAGTAATCGCCGAAGTAAGCACTGACATAGCTATAAACGTCTTTTGAATAGGTGTGTTCTGGGATGAACAATTGGGGTGTACAAAATAAACCTATGTCAGGGTTGATTATTAAATGCTTAGATCGGGACCACCGTTGCTTGTAATATTATTGTTTTTGTTTTTGTAGTTGTTGCTGTTGTTTTCTTGCATGTTCAGGGTGAGAGTGGGGTGGGGTTAACTGAATTTATATTCTCAATATGAACAGTTCGTACTAACCAGTGGGATGATTTCCATATGTGCCTGTATAAGTTTAAGTAAATTATGACCAAAGATTCTATCAAATGTTCAGGTGACAATAAACTCTTTCTGTTGCATTACAGAGTGGGTGGTTTAGGTGAGATAGAAGTTGACTGCTCACAGAATCGACAAGCAATGATATCACATTTATTAGACTCAGAAATGAAGCACTGAATTCACAGTCTTGTAGCATGCTGGAAGAGCGACAAGACATCATCAATTGTTTAGCAAAACCTCATGATCACACGACCATCCATACAGGATAAGCAGTTTTAACAATATTTTCAAGATGGACACTGTTCTATATTGAATATTAGATTCATATTATCTTGTATGACCAATTAGACATAAAGTCTTCTGGTTAAACCCTTATGGTTATATTACTTTTGAGACGATGTACTGAAAACATGGTTTTCAAGACGGCCACTGTGGCGGCCATAGTGAGCATCGGATCATTGCCGTTTTAATTTAGAACCAACTCGACGCTGTAAGACGTCCTCTGGTAAAAGCTCGCTGGTGATATGACCATCCATTTATAAGGAGTATCAATAACTAGCTTTTTCTAATGGCACCTATTGGTGGTGTATTGGACATCAGATCGAACCTATTTTCATTTAGAACTAACTAGATACTATAAAAAGCCTTCTAGTCAAAACCCATGTTGATATGACCATCCATTCAAGAGGAGTAGCGATAACAATATTCTCAAGATGGCCACAATAGAGGCCATAAAGTGCATAAAATTGGAACAAGATTAATTTATAACCAAGCTGACAGCATAAAAAGTCTTCTTGCAAAAGCTCGACGTCAATATTACTTTATCTTCAGGAGGAGTATCTATAACAATATGTGGCGGCCATATTGGATGTCAGATTGGCGCTATTTTCTTTGAGGACCAACTTGACATCATAAGTCTTTTAGTGAAAACCACATATTGATATAACCATCTATTTAGAAGGAGTAGATATAACGAGATTTTCAAGATAAATAACGCGACGGCGATACTGTATATCGGGGAGCGGCAGTATTTTCATTTTCGACCAATTAGACCATGGCATGAATATGTGTGTTGCGTTGAGTTGCAGTCCTGCATGTAGTTTAGGAGAAGTATCCAAAACAAACGTGATAACAAAATTGTGCTAACGGACAGACGAATGACGAACAGCATGCCACGAAGAGCTAGGTCCAATAATGTTAAAAACTGTACAGCTATTTAAAAAAATTACTTACGCATAACTTGGTGCATTGAAACTATTAGACACAAGCTGGGCTTCAACGCAATTACACTAGATGTGTTGAGTGACCAACTATGAAGATTCTACACCGAATCACAACTGAAATGCGTCACCTCCAGCGTCCAAAAATGCCAGCTGATCAGAACTGGTAATGTCATAGGAATTCCTTGAAAAATGTTCCGGCAGCATTTACAGTAATATAAAGGACATTGGAAAAGGATTTCATATTGTGAAAGAAAAAGAAATCAAACATTTGTTCAAGACTAACCGGGTACGATCAAGTAATTTCACCAGAACAATTAGAAGAAATCAATTAATATCTTAAAGGTCTGCTATTGTGTAATACACACTATATATCAGAATGTTCATTTTTGGCTAAATGACTCAAAAATGTGCATTAAAGATGCATATTTTAACTCACAGAGAAAAAAATGAAGACAATTTGTGCATTTATCGATGTTTACGGAAACCACTCAGGAAATATTTGTATACTTCCGGTGATAATAGAATTTCCGGAAGTGACGTACTGTCGGGAAGTCCCTCAAGTTTAGCATATATGGTGATGATGGCTGAATCTAGTGATGATTCCAGCGAATTTACGGCAAAATCTGTCATGCTCATTTTCGTCGTGTGAGGAAGGTGAACTCCTTGAAGATGGCAAACGTAGTGAATCTTAAGAAGATTCTGCTCGCTGAGGTTAGACAGTACCAATTTCAGCCAGAACGAGACGAGAATGTGGACGACGACGAAGACCCTAAAGAGAACATAGGGCACAATGAGGCTGAGCAGCGCTTGGGCTATTCATTCTGGTAATTACTATTATCATTATGGTAATTATTACTATTATTCTTTCGTTCTTGTTATTTCAATTTAATAATGAAAAAAGAGGGGCACGAATTAGGGCGAATCTTGGATGTCTTCTGAGCAGATTTTCACGCGTGCTTGTTTCATCAGTAACTTGTGGTGTTAAGAGTTAAACACTTAAGACTCAGACTATGACAGGTGTAGAAATAAATACTTTATTAACTTTATGACTCAAGTTTGTTCTTTTAAACCGTGATGAAACGCAAACCCCGAATGTACTTTGGATGTGTTTACTACCCTCCACAGATAGTAAATTGGAAGAGTTTTATTAAAAAGAAAAAGTAATCATAGACCTGGTGTATCCAGATGTTTAGCAAGCATAGATGTTCTGTGTGTGTGTCTAGGTGTATAATACTAGTGGCAGAGGAAGTATACAGATTTATGGGGAAACAACTCTTGAGAATAATACGTTGCTAATTAAATGTTCATTATTGTGGTACAAAAGGTAAAATAAAAGTCTAGCCATGCATCATATATACATATATTTCATACTTTTGCATGCAAGAACTTCTCATACATTTTACCCACAAGTTGGCTATCTAACACAATAATGAATGATGGAGTGTATTTACCATGTATATTGGTGTACCTGTGGAAATTGCAGCAGTAAAGAAACAGTTGATAAGTGTAGATGCTGTAAAGAGATCAACATCATTTTGGATTAGACTGAGGAAGTCAAGGTGGATTGTATCATTGATCATCCAAGATTTCAGACAGTTTGCATGGATGAATATGTACTGGAAGCAGCATACTGTGCCTACAGACACAAATATGGAAATTGCAAGGAAATTATGTCCGAGTACATGAACACTTGTAGACAAAATATTCTTGCAATAGTTATGGTGCCACTATCAGAGTCAATTTTGTGACAGGTGATTGCTTGATACACATGTCAAAATTATGCTTAAAATTCGTTTTCATAAAATCCCTCCTTTACTGACAAATGTACCACGTTACTTGAGTGTGGAATTTTTACCTAAACCTTTCAGTTTGATAATAGATCCTGCTAAAATCATTTGTCCATTATCTTGGAAATTCTCATGAAAAAATCTTTTTTCTTCTATAATTTCATTTCATGAGCAGATTCTATACTACGACATTAAATACATATTGCTGTCTCTTCATGTTCACTTTTGATTCATTTAGCTTCCTAACACTGGTTGTAGTTAAATCTAATTTTATGCTAAAGGCATTGACTCTGAAAACATGAAATAAAGTAACAGAAAACCGGGATACATGAAATAATATAGCTTTATTCAAGTTTAAAAATTAGCTGTATATTCCATTTTCAGTCATAATAGATACATGGCTGCATAGAGGTGGCAATAACTGTCTATCAACTGACACGGGCTTTTTGACTTCTTCCTCCAGCACTGCCATCAATTCTTCGACATAGCCTGAAAAGAAATTACCCCAGTAATTCAATAAACTTAAAAATGTCATCCACTGCCTATATACACACTGACAATTTACCTAAGAGAATTAATGGAATCGGAAACAAGACTTAAATAGTATTCATTTTAACATACATATAGATCATAGTTTAATGAATGAATAAATGAATGAATAATAATAATAATAATAATAATAATAATAACAATAATAATAATGATAATAATAATAATAATAATAATAATAATAACAATAATAATAATAATTTTTGTGTGATATATGATTTTGAATATGTGCTACAAAAAAGACTCTGTGTTGACTTTGTTTTGATTAGAATGTGTCAAGTCCGAGTTGCTTTGCTTTAGTTAGTTTCTCCGTTCTGTGTGTATGTACGAGGGGGAGGAAGGGGCATAAATATTAATGGGTTGGGGCTGACTGTATTCCAAGTGATATGTTCTCTGCCCAACTTTAATATAACTTTAAACATACAACTGTTATATATGTGCTTGTATGTGAGTTTTATCAAATGGTATCGTTCAGTGTAGTAAAAATTGCAATATCTACATACCCTTGGCTATATGTCACACATCATAATAGTGTGTGGCTCTCATATTCTCTCTGATCCATTTCTGTATCTGAACATGCCTGTCTGTAATAATAGTGTCCATTTCCATACTATGGTTCTGCAGTTTGTTATGGCTCTAGAAAGTTATCTATTTTGCCCATGTGGTAACTACTCTTCACTTCATTGCTCTGAAGAAAAGAGAAAAAAAAATGTGTTGAGCAAACTTAACATTACTTCTATTTCTTGAAATGTGACGTCACCTGTGCATAGCTTTAATGTGTTTACCAACATTTTAAAAATGGACTTTTGAGTCAGTAACATTGTAAAAGTAAGCTCATTTTCTTGCATGAGTGTCATGTATGAATGCTGACAAGTACATGACAGTTTGCAATGACTTTGCTTCTTCTCTTTATTTGCTGGACATTTACTTGACAACTATTGCAGTTGGTGAAATGTTAGACGTGTATACTGATCATGATGGTTTTCACACAGATGAGGATTTCTCATGAATATGTATACCAATTAAAGTGCATCATTGCTAAATAATAACACGTTGACAAGTGCTTGGCCTACCGAGTCAAACGCTTACATAATCATACGGAGCTTAGTTAATAAAATATTATATATTTTGTTTGCTTGTTTGCTTTCTATTAAGTATCCTATCAGTCTGGCATTGAACAGCAATGCTGAATGATGGTGTGTCTAGTCCCTGTAATAAAAGCATGAAAAATGTGTTTGGCAAATTCTAGTGCATGCCTTTGCAGTAGATATGGTAGTAACACATAATGTTTTTGCATGTCTGAACAATAGTTGACAAATGCACCAAAACTTTTTGTCTACTTTTATAACTAACGGTTGATCATAAAGTTTGACATATTACCAATATATTGTAGTTTTTCCGCAACAACAAAATTACACAACTTAGTTATTGACTCATATGCTAATATAACTTAGGAATCCATATGAACAATGAAGCTATGCAAACCATGTTAAACATGGGGAATGAATGGAAAGTTCATCAAAATGCACCACTGGATATGACACACCATCTGCTGTTTTCGGTTATCTCTAGTGCATTATCTTTCGGGTG
>JAECUM010051474.1:0-11014 GCA_016617855.1 Megalonaias nervosa | reverse complement strand
ACAATAAATTTTACTAGAATAATATATCGCTGCGAGTCAAGGTAGTTAATAATATTTTTACCTCGCTCGTCACTCATTCTAGCATCAACAAGAACACCTTTGTCGCTCATAATCCTGAATGTCGACCAAGTATGAGCAGCACCATCATTGCGAAATTCTTTTTTGCCTTCACGGATACGATCGGTTATATCTCTGTTTATCAGAGCCAGATCTTGCATGGAAAAATTAAATTTAGATTTTGGTAATTTGTCAAGATCAAATCTTGCGGTGGAAGGTTCAATCGTGGATAATCTCTCAAATTCCTCCATACTATATTTAAGACAAATATATATGTTTAATTAAACTTTAATTATATATATAATGAGTCAAACAAACAACCAATGCCGATGGCTCATGATTGGATTTTCAACTCCTTGTAATAAATCATGCGTAAATGAATTCTGTGGCCAACATATGCAAAGTTTCCGAAGAGGTAGTCTAGGACCAAAACCGTGTTTACGATGCTGTGTTGGAGTCAGAGGAGAAACACGATTATGTGTAGCGTGTGGCAGTAAAAGATACAGAGAGCTGAAACGATATTACGATAAAAAATATAATAATGAATCCCCGTTAAAAACCGCTGAAGACTATCTGGCCAGATTTCAAAATTATCATTTAGACAAATAATTATTATATATACAAATGGAGCAAAATAAATTTATAAAGCACCCTATCATTAAAAATTATGAAGCTTCTCCTGATGGTGTCATTAGAAACTGCAGATTGAAAAAACCAGTCGGTTTTGTTAATAATACTGGTTATCTCAGATTCCGTGCTGGAAATAAAAATTATTACTTTCATAGATTTCTGTACGAGTGTTTTAATGGTCCGATCGAAGAAGGATTTGTAATTGATCACATCAATTCAGACCCGACAGATAATTCTTTAAGTAATTTGCGCGTTGTTACACAGAGTTAGAATTTAAAATTCAAAAGAGCCGGGTATAATAATAATTCTCCAAGATCAGTTATATCTACAAATACAGAGGCTGGTGAACAGAGAATTTTTAATTCTATGAATGCGGCTGCCAAATATTTCGATATTTGCCTTGCTTCAATATATCGTGTTCCAAATAATATTACCAAATCAGCTTATTCAGTTAAATACGATCAAAGAACTACATTCCGGTATATACAATAAAGAGAGATAAATCCGACATCACTGATATAGTAATCAAGTAGTTATCTTTCTTCTTTTTGTTATTGCTTGTACGTATTCAGTGATAAGAATCCGTCCCGTCGTTGATAGCGTAATCAGGCAGCTATGATACTACAGTCTAATCGTAGTGTTTAAATATCTCTCCAGTGCAAACATTTTAACTATAAGGAAGTATTAATTGCAGAAAATATATCCTCAAATAGAACATAAAAACCTCAGCCGTGATATTATATTGTACACATATAGATCGCAGCAGACGACACTATACTAAATGAATCTACGCAGTTCTGCAGTAGGCGGAATATACCAGAACAATATCGATCCATGCATTCATTGCTAGATAGTTCTGCCTTAACTGCATGAAGAAGCTTGAAAATACAGTATTTTAATAAAGCAGAGTCTCCAAAAATGCTAAAGATAGATTATCTTGCATTCGGCGACAGATGCTATTATAGTGGGGACGCAAGCCCCATGAGATTTCATGTACCCCCTCCACGTCAAACAACGTGGTGGGTGCAGTTTTGCACTTACCCCGGGGTTTGATTAGGGGATTGGGGTTACATGAAATCGCTTGCGTCCCCAAAATAAACAGCAGCTATGATGTGAACTCGCGACCTTGTGACCTCACTGAAGGTTACCCACATAGGGGCATTCAGAAAGAATGTCCGCTGGACCAAAAAGTCTCAATAAGGTGCCTGTGGACCATAAGACAGGTCTTAACCAATGAAAGAGTGCCTGTGGTTTGATGCCCCCAAAAAGGACTCTTAGGATCTTATTGGCAAAAAACTTTACCGGCAGAAGGGACCCAATGGAATGGTAGACTGAGCATCATAGCTGCTGTTTATTTTTGAATTTATAAAATATATATTTTTACTTTTATCTGATTCAGAATATATTTTTATATTTATGTTACTCATTATAATAAAATTTTATTTTTTTATGAATTCTGTACAGATTTTATGAATTTGATGGGTATATTACCCGTCAGTGTTGGAATTTTGTACAGATTCTGTAAAATATTTTATTTTTATAAATATTTATTCTGATTCAGATTTTTTTATGAATATTTATTATGATTCAGATTTTGTTTATGAATTCTGTACAGATTTCATGAATTTGAGGGGTATATTACCCGTCAGTTTGCGAAAAGTGTACAGATTTGATGAATTTGATGGGCATAATACCCGTCAGTGTTGGAATTCTGTACAGATTTCATGAATTTGATGGGTCTAATACCCGTCAGTTTGGCGAAAGTGTACAGATTCTGTAAAATATTTTATTTTTTATAAACATAAATTCTGATTCAGATTTTGTTTATGAATTTTGTGCAGAATTCATAAAATCTGTACAGAATTTATGAATTTGATAGGCATAATACCCGTCAGTTTGCGAAAAGTATACAGATTTTATGAATTTGACGGGTATAATACCCGTCAGTTTGCGAAAAGTGTACAGATTTTCTCAAATATTTTATTTTTTATAAATATTTATTATGATTCAGATTTTTTATAAATATTTATTATGATTCAGAGTTTTTTTTTATGAATTCTGTACAGATTTGATGAATTTGATGGGTATAATACCCGTCAGTTTGCGAAAAGTGTACAGATTTCATGAATTTGACGGGCAATATACCCATCAAAATTGTGACTTTGGTCAGATTTTCTCAAATATTTTATTTTTATTCAGAAATATTTACTCAGAAATATATTTTTATTTAAACATATAATTTATAATATATAAAATAATGAATCACGAAAACATCACATCAATTATTTCTGCTATTAAGAAATTACAACGCAGCGGCGTGAAAATATCTGAAAAAATAATGAGTGATTTTGAATTATTACAATTTCGTAGGTCAGAAAATAAGTATACGCTACCCGCCGATTATAGATTAAAAAGATAATCCAACAGGCGATGTTACGATCCCTCGCGGCAATCACGGATACGCAGGTGAAATTATTTGTTCCTCTTTCACGGGCCATCGAGCGGGCTAGGTTAGAATTATCTCACGAATACGAAACGAAGCGACTCGTACACGCTCGTATAAAGCAGTTGAAAGATATCATGGCGATGACTGAGTTGATAAACGAAGATGCGGAAGAATTACTGGCTAAAGATGTCACTGAGTGTGACTGTAGTGATTGTGTCACTAGTGACTGTGTCATCAGTGACAACGAAACTAATAGTGTTGCATCAGAATAATTCATTTCTGATCCCTTGACAACGTCAAGAATAAAATCACGGAGTAAAAAAAAAATAATTATTTGATATTTTTTTTGTTTCTCGTTGCGGAATCACTCTACGATGACGCTCACGAGCGTACATACAAGTTTACATGCAGCGACTCCGACCTAAGATCGAGTAAGTGGCCAGACTGGTCAGTAAGTTTAAAATGTATCCGTGATAAGAGATGGCTGTGACATTTCAGATAAACAACATTGATTGGTTCTGATACAATCAAATAACCTGGAGGGACTTGAGGTGTAGATGAGTAGAGAATGTATCCTTGTTCCGCAATGCCATTGCGGTGGTTGGATTTATTAGTGTCAACTGGATAACTGCCTTCGACGACGTCACATACTAGATTGACAGCGATCGTTAATGTGATGTTGACGATACCCGGTGAGACATGACGGCCGCCCCCGTACGGATCATTATCATGTCGAAGAATACCTGCTGGTGGGGCTATTTTTTTTCCCATGATTCGGGGATTTTCGGAAAGTAATTATCGACGATATCCGTGAGTCTCTTTTTAAATCTAGCTGAATCTAGGTTTGGTATTGTAAATGTTGAGATTTTTTCTTTGATTGCTGCTTTATAATAATCAAGAAAAAATTTCATGATACGTGCTGTTGGATATAATTTATCTTCTTCAAGCATTTTCGAGATAAAAGCTCGATTGATCATCGCCATGTCTGATCTGAGTTTATTCAGATGCTGTATTATTTCAATGATATTTTTTTGTGTGCCCTCGTCGTAGACTTGTGACAACGATAAAAATAAATTTTTTAATTCACCGATTTTAATATTATGTTCAAATTCGATTAAATCAACCCATCCAATAATAGGGTCTTCATCGGGAACTGCACGAGGTTCATCCTTGTCGTATATAATTCTGTATGTAGAATAACGATAATGAAGGAGGCCATGTTCCATCAGCATCAGTATGATCTTTGTTATCTAGCCAATCAAGTCTAAAATGAACATTAGGAATTCCGTTGATGTATACGTCCGGTTTTTTTATATACTTTTTTCCGTTGTAGTAAATTCTTCCAAGCGTGGTTCTGGCGGACTTTTATAAACCGGCGCGACATCGGGCCATCCTAACACTGACCTGATCGAAGACTGATATATATCCACAGCGTAATCCGGCGATGATATTTCAACGGCCGACGACAGCGTTGGCTCATGAACAGTAATAGTAATTTTTGATTCTTTTCCTGTGATGGATTTAATTGTGCGCTGGAATTCTTCATTGATCTGTTCTATTTGATAACTGCCCGTGGGTATACTAACTACTTGCCAATCTGGTGTTCCATTGGGTTTATTTTTATTTGCAAATACTAATGAATTATTCGGTTGTAGTCTACCAAACGACGTTGACCTAATATTGGGCCAACTATAATAAACCCGTAATTGCGCTAACGCTATCTCGGAAGCTGGTATTGCAGTTGGAAAATTAATACTGAATTCAGGCGAAGTTGAACTCGCTGATATCATTGTGGTTCTTACCGGAGCAGTATTAGTGACGATCTGTTGTAGTAATTCCTGAGATCAGGCATTTTTTCATTAACGACGACGGTGACTGTGTCACTGACGTTGAATACTTCATTGTAGATCTTTATTGCGATACTGAATTCTTCGTCAGATATTATTCCGTCATTGAGCGACGAAGAAATCATCAATGATAATTTAGAATACGCGGTCGTTGCAGTATGGAATTTCATCGTATACTCGTTCAATTTTTCATTCGTGCACGTATTTATCTTTTTCGCGATAATATTAAATATTCCAGCGATCGACATTGACGATGAAACAATGATTGTTACAACGATCGGCGCCGTCATCGTCGCTAGCGATGCTAATACTACGCCGGTTCCAGCAACTAGCGTAGAAGCCGAATAAACCATGATATCAACGACGGTTGCACGTCTACGATATTTCTTTATTTTTGCTGTATAATTATCGATGATGGTTTTTAATTTATTCTGCCATGTTATTACTTGATCGTATCTGTATCTGTTAACGTCTATCATTATACTTTAGTTGTTGTCGCTGTCTAAGACGTTGTCGTAGACAATGGAGGTGTTTCAGCTACAAATTCTATGCACCACCAGTAAGACTCTGTGGTTAATTTTTTATCATCTGATACCAGCATATCGGTATCTTTATTTAACACTACAGATACAGTCCCAGAAAAATTATCGGTTGAATAACGCCATGAAAATGTAGTAAATATTATAAATTTTGCAGAACTGAACACGGACAACCTGTACACACCGGTTACTTCTGCCGTATGTTTAATAGTGTTATTTTGCGGTGTCCACGTTGATGATCCCGATGATACTGTGTACACGATATTGTTAGCTCGTCCGTGAGGAATTTTAATCAGATTAATTTTTTGAATGATGTTAGGAATTCCACTGACAATATCATTGAGTTTTGTATTAATGTCGGTGAGTTTAATATCAACGGTTGGTGGACTTCCAAAAAAAATCATTAGTAGTTCTGTTCACGTTTCTGCGAAAATTCATAAAGAGTTGTACATGATTGAAAAATTCAGTTCTAAATGCGATCATTCCATCATTGATCGTCGACAACGAAGTTGTCATCGTAATTTCCTTATCATCTACGTATTGTTTTGTTACCGCGTCGAGATCATTCTGCGCCTCTCCAATGTTGGTAATTTTATTATTATTCATGTTAATGACGCCGTTCATTATATCACCGGTTTTTAACAATCGTTCACTTATGCTATCTCGGATCGACGATGGACTAACAACGCTAGGAACAAGTTTGCACACTTCGTCATATACTGCAATGAGACCTTCTCACGATAATCGATTGCGAACAATAATATCATTGATGGAAATATTACTTGTCATCAATTTTCCTTCACGGTTTTGAAATATAACAAGTTCGTTTGGATCAACGTTGGCAAGATTGAGCATGTCAGATAATTCGTCATTGATCTGTTTTGTTACTTGCTTGAGTAAGTCTTCACCGGGTGCTTGTTGGGTTTAAGTTTTAGGTGATCTTCCGTAGATATCTACCATTATATGATTAGCGATTATTTAATGTATATTCATGTACAACTTAATGAGGCGGTTTCGTTGATCTTGATACAGCATCAAGTACTGCTAGTGCTTCACGGCCACATATTGGTGGATCCGTTAATGTCTGTGTTGGTAGCGTTGAATACCAGATTGGAATATTTTGAAATCTACCTATATATTTTAAAAATTCTTTTGGTGGCGCCAACCCATACGAATCAAAATAAATAATTCCACGTGGATCAATGGCGTATGCAACCCAATGAGTACCTGGCCCCGTTGATGAATCAAGATTGATAATACCTGTTTCTGACAATGCCGGATTTTTTGGTAATTGATCAAGCATAAAAACACCTCTAAAAGTCTTTATATTTAACTGATTAGCGGCGTTGATAAGATCAAAATTCGATAGTGGAACTATCGTTGACGACGTCATCGTTGAGTCTCTGGAATTCTTAATCCTTTTCCCCAAACGTTGTGTGGTCGAGACCCTGGAAGTCTCAGACCGTGATCTTTTCGTTTCCTTTTTTTAAAATCCTTTTCCTGTTGCTTTCTTTAGCGCCATTCCAGCAGCTGTCCCAACTGCACCTAACGCAGCAGTTTTTGCAACAGCTGGAGCGGCAGCGGCTATCAACGCTGGGATAGCTGCAAGAAGTGGAAATATTCCTCCGGTCTTAATAGCATCCTTGATGGCGCCCAAGGAAAGATTTAATCGTATTCCTTTATTGGCGTGTTTAGCTTCGTTGAATCTCTTAAACTGACGTTCGGTCAACGATAATTTATTTGCACCGGACATTTGATCGTGTTTTAATGTTACTTTTGTTCCACATCGTGATGCCGACGACGATTGTAGTCGTTTAATCTGACCCGGGGTCAGACTGACACTAACATGATGATATGACATTTATAGAAAATGTACTGATTTAAATCAGCGTTTGCATATTCTCTATGGGAGCATCAACGACTCTCATGCGGCCACCAACACCTTCAAGTAACATTGCTTTATCGGACAATATAACTGCGATTGCTCTGTAACTACCATTAACAACAGGTAATTCTGCTACACGAGCTCGAAAATGGATATCAACGACGGATTGTCTAAACAAATCTAAATGTTCCAGTGAAAAATAATAAATCGGATATAACGTTGTAAAATCTAACTGTGATATTTATAAACCAGTATCTACATTTTGATCACGTCCCTTGAATGACATCAATCGATGATATGCACGCGCTACATGATTTTGATTAATATTTAATAAAATATCCTCGGATGGTTCTTGATGACCGTTTATTCGCAACGGAGGTAGACATAAAAATACAGACGTGATTTATGTTACACAGCGTTATACACAAATACCTAAAGTAATCAGAGATAATTGCAATATTTTAGTTGTGTTTAACGGAGTTGATAATCATACGCTGCAAAATATTTATTATACTTGGTGTTCAGGGGACATGGACATGATTAAGTTCAAACACTTTTTTTCAAAAGCACAAGCTACTCCGTTTGGTTTTATAACAATAAATTTACATGATCCAAGGTCAAGATATCGTAACGGACTTGATACAATATTTGGATAAAAACCACAGCAGCAGGGAGGGTGGGCTAACAAAAATTGCATGCACGAGCACATAAACGATCACTCACAAAACTTTATAAACGCGAATGTCAACGCCGAAGTAACAGCGCGAACTAACCCCGGTGATTTCATCACGGAAAGTTAGAGGGTTCATATTGACGTTATTGACCTTTTTTTAAAATTTTTTTCGTGTGAAATCTTTGTTTTAGATATGTTTGCTCGAATCCCATTTGTAGGGTTCACCCTCCCTGCTGCTTATATATATATAGGATATATATGAGTATATATATATATATATATAAGGTATATATATATATGTATGCACATTTTCCATTCTTATCCTACCTCCCTAGCATGCGCACCTAACCCAACTACTAGTAAAACCTTATAACATTAACAAAAATTAACAAAAAAAAAATAAAAAAATTATGGATCTTTTCTTCAGCTTCACACACACACACACACACACACACACACACACACACACACACACACACCAATCTCAAGTGCACCACCACGTGAAACATCCAATTGTGGGAGAAACATGCAAATCAAAGGTTTCTTCCTTCTTAGAGGGCAACAAAAGGAATAAATATGTATATATGTCTGGAGAAAAACGCAGGGACAAAGGAAGGTCATAATCTGAAACACACAAGTGTTAAACAGTTAATGAATCAAGTCCTATGTAACACAATGGCAGTCCTATGTAACACAATGGCAGTTCTGTGTAACACAATGGCAGCACCATTCTTCCAAGCTAACAAAATTTTGGAAGGGAAGGAAGGAAACGATTTGTTTACAACATAGCGGTCATAAACCGATCTTTAAAATAATCAAGACGTTAGGTTTAGACCACAGTCAGCTATTTAGTTTAGAATTAAGAGGAGTCATCTCTTAATTTAGCTGGCGAAGTTGCTCGTAATTCTGTTCTTTTTCGTGTGTGATCCAAAAGTTGTGACATCATGAATTCCACAGATTCCTCTAGTGACTATTATAATAATAACATTCACACATAGCGGACAAATAATTCGAGAGGGCAATAAAAGAAGCAGGTCCACTTTTTTTTTTAAACACGGTCTAAGAAATTTGAAATTAGATAAGTTTGTACACATATCATAAACAATATGCTTGACATTTTTCTTTCATTTCTTATACAATTTATTTATATTTGGAAAAATTGCATAGCTCATAATGCAATGAATCGCCCATATTATCCAGTTTTAAAGGCACACAACGATGTTTAGGATCAATATCTTCCAAGATTCAGCATTATTCAGGCGATTTGGCATATACGACCTTTTGGCACGTAACGGCTACATTGGGCATATACGACTTTCGGGGCTTTAAAATGTATTTGTGAAAAGCGTTCAATGGTTTCAACGTGGTTAAATTAATTTGTTAAAGTTGATTATTTTATATATTGAAACACTTGTGCAATGTCTCTGTTAATGGGAGGTTTAAAACTCGTTATTGAGCCAAAAATATGTACCACTGCTTGTTAATTTATTAATCCTGAAGTCTGTTTAATAATTGATAGTTTTCACAATTGAGAAGAAGATCATGGTGGTTGTAGAAAAAAAAATATTTTGTTTTGAATACTTCATAAATGATCTTAAAAAAAATCTATAGTGATTTACTAAGTGATGATGATTTTTGTTTTTGTTTATAGCGGTCGACATTTTTCTGTTCTAATTCGGGGTACCATTGTATGGATTCAATTTAAATCCTATTTCAAAATTATATAATGTCGATGAAATCACACAGTTGAATCGGTCAGTACGGAAGGAACGGAAGCACATCTGTTGATATGACGCTAAGATGAAATCACACAGGTGAATCAGTCAGTACGGAACAGAATTTACAGAAGGTCTAACTATAGAGAATAGTCGATGGTATGGTAAATTCACGTGACGCTTTCGATCCATACGAACAATTATAATAGAATTTAATTTTAAGTAGACTCGTTCTTACCTTTATGACTGTAGTAGGAGGCCCTTGATATAGACATTGCCTGACAAGTTCTCAGAATCATTGTGCCAGCATAGAGAATACAGATCTTACAGATAAAAAGCAAAGTGTCAGCATAGAGAATACAGATCTTACAGATAAAAAGCAAAGTGTCAGCATAGAGAATATAGATCTTACAGATCAAAAGCAAAGTGCCAGCATAGAGAATACAGATCTTACAGATCAAAAGCAAAGTGCCAGCATAGAGAATACAGATCTTACAGATCAAAAGCAAAGTGCCAGCATAGAGAATACAGATCTTACTGATCAAAAGCAAAGTGCCAGCATAGAGAATACAGATCTTTCTGATCAAAAGCAAAGTGTCAGCATAGAGAATACATTTCTTACAGATCAAAAGCAAAGTGCCAGCATGGAGAATACAGATCTTGCTGATCAAAAGCAAAGTGTCAGCATAGAAAATACATTTCTTACAGATCAAAAGCAAAGTGCCAGCATGGAGAATGCAGATCTTACAGATCAAAAGCACAGTGCCAGCATAGAGAATACAGATCTTACTGATCAAAAGCAAAGTGTCAGCATAGAGAATATAGAACTTACAGATCAAAAGCAAAGTGTCAGCATTGAGAATACAGATCTTACAGATCAAAAGCAAAGTGCCAGCATAGAGAATACAGATCTTACAGATCAAAAGCAAAGTGCCAGCATAGAGAATACAGATCTTACAGATGAAAAGCAAAGTGCCAGCATAGAGAATACAGATCTTACAGATCAAAAGCAAAGTGCCAGCATAGAGAATATAGAACTTACAGATCAAAAGCAAAGTGTCAGCATTGAGAATACAGATCTTACAGATCAAAAGCAAGGTGCCAGCATAGAGAATACAGATCTTACAGATCAAAAGCAAAGTGCCAGCATAGAGAATACAGATCTTACAGATCAAAAGCAAGGTGCCAGCATAGGGAATACAGATCTTACAGATCAAAAGCA
>JAECUM010051473.1:0-13507 GCA_016617855.1 Megalonaias nervosa | reverse complement strand
GAGAGAGAGAGAGAGAGAGAATAGTACCTTAACATTCTAATCAATGCTTACTTTGACGAGACAGTGTAAGTATAAAAAAATGAGATAAGCAGAATAAAATTCATCATTACACTGAAATCAAGACTGTCTTGAGACATAAAACCAATGATCAAAGCACGACAAAAGCATATTTGCAAGGAGTGTTGAGTTTAATAACACTTGTGAAACATATCTGATCAACAACGTGTATACAATAATGAAGTCAATACGATTTACATGTTCACTGCATGGCCGGTCTCACATTGAAAAATATTCACAATTAATTCAAGGTTTCCATCACCATTTGGAATGTGTTTTGTAGCAGTATGATGATTTACATGAATCAAAGGCAACATAATGGAGAATGTAAAGTTTGCTAAATATCAACCTTGCTTGAATCTTAACGCACTTCATAAGAATTATTACCTCTTATATGGCCTCTTATGTTCTTGAAATCTTTCCAAACAAACAAATATTAACAATATTTATTTGATATAATTATATTTGCATCACTCCAACACATCTTAAGATATTAATGGTACAATTTAGATTGGAATATTTTGTTTAAGTAAGCCAAGGAAGAAAACTTCAATGCTTCATTTGCAGCGATAAAAACTGAAAGTAGGTTCAGAAAGACTTTCAACAATAAAATATTGAGATGTATCAATAAGCAAAAGAACAAACCAAATCTTATCAAAATGGCTTACCTATTCATTCAATAGAAACATAAATGAATACAAATCTTAAGGTGGCACCAGGCATGATGTGTATGACTTTTACGATAACAATTGAAAAGTACTTTAAATAAACTATTATTGAGACGTTTCGACAGTTTGGTTCTATTCAATCGTGGCTGGACTTGAAGAGTTGTCTTCTAAAGAGATCCTCCAAGAGAGAATAAAAACCTAAATACAGAGAATGTTACATTTTACATCATGTTCTGTGAAAGGAGATGCATAAAAAGAAATTGGTGGATTTACGATGTATAAATACAAGTCTTATTCTTTAAATTTTCTTTCATGGTCTTAATTGTATTTAATTCATACATTGAATTGTATTGGATATACTTACATTGAATTCTCCCGGTGGCTCAATTTACAGCAAACTTACTACCACACAACCAAGTTGTAATGCTTACAACTGTAATTGTGTAAGAGTTTATAAGTGAATAGTACTAACATGTAAACATGTTGTGTCAAGATACATCCGAGCTTATTGGAAAACTTTGGATTCGATCAGTTTCGTTGCAACAAAATAGTTATGACAGTCCAGTTCATACTTAACGAAATATGCATAGACGATTGGATTCAAAATCTTTAATTTCAAGCTAAATCTGGTTTCGTTTTAATGGTGTTGGCATTTAGTTGGTACAACTCTATACGGTAATATACCTCCACTCTTAGCTGATATGTGGGAAAAGTTATGGCTTTATAATGTCTGTTTTCTTTGTAGTCATATTACCCATCCCAGTCGCAAGATTGTGTCTTTTAGATATGGGTTCTTCCCTTGCTAGTCCAAATTACTGTCAATATTACCCTTGCAAATGATAGCTTGTGAGTATATACTATCTGTAGAAATTTAAAATAGTGAGTGTTTTGTTCAACGGGGTAGAGGTATTCTATAAATATCTGGCAGAAAAGTAATTCCGTCACAAACTAAATACAGCGAGAAAGGCAGTGGAGACTGACACCAACAATATGCAGTGCGGAATGCATAGAAAAGTTCATGGAAGCCCCATAATATCCCGTGTGCTTAAGACATATGTCATGCAATACTTACTGTCTAGCTATTTAATTGCAACAAAAGTTATAATAGTTGAACCCTTCTATGGAGGTTGTAAGATGTGTACCTAATTTGTGCCAAATTTAGTCTCAGCTTCAGTCTTCAACCTTATTCAAATGTACATTTCGTGAGCAAGCGGTAATATATTTGACTGGTAAAGTCCCCTTCAGTTTCCTTCAAAACAAGGTTTAAGAAATAAAACATGCAAACTGATGGAGGTTTGACTCTTTTACCTGAACAAAGGTTTTATATAATCAAAGCAAGTTTTCAAAAAATATTTTTGTCAATAATCCCAAGAACATTGCATTTATAATACTTTATGTCTCTGCTTCTCTGTCTGGCTGTCTGTCTGTCCATCTTACTCGAAGTTTACGGCAATATTTACGTCTATACCGTTGTTTTGATCATGTATCAAACTACAGTCTTAATCGCCAAGGTAGTTGTCATTTAATGAGTGTTCAATCTTTATCTGCCGCTGCTTATATGCAGGTCAAATGCAGCGGTTTTCAACAATTATTAATTTGTCCTGAAATTTTAAATTAGCGATTTCTATTTTATTTTTCTGTACTTTAGTAATGTCCTCAAGTTAACAGCAAATAACAAGTTTTCAGGACTTTTGTTTCGCTTACAATTTATATTTGCCAGTTATAAAATCTTACAAACAGCAATGTAGTAGTGACATTTACGTGTATATGCTAACATGAAGTGTAATAGGAGAGATAGAAGAAGCATACAAAACATCATCGTTAATACATCATTAAAGATGATGTAAATTTGAGTCCTCATCTATATTACAATGTTTAAATCTATCTGGTTCTGCTCTGTGTGTGCGTGCGTGTTGGGGTGTGTTTTAAAGTATCATAACTTAATTCATCAACATATATCTCTCTTCTTTTCTTAGATATACTTCAGATTGCGCTGAAGGCAGGGGATATTTTATTTTATTCGAAACATACTAACAAATGCTTGTAAATTTCCATGCAAAGTTAAATTAGGTTTCAATACAGTATAATTACTTTCCGATTGACATTATCCACTTCCCGTAAAACATAAAGAGTCTCAATCAGAGACATGCAAAATCGTTCACAAAGTCATTACGATACATCCACTGCTCTATCGGTAGCAATGTCAGAGACACTACGTAAGTCAGCAGACAGCATCAATTCTGTAAATCATGAGGCATCCATCCGATATTAGCCATCTAAAGTGACATGTTTTGTAGCAAACGAAATTGTACGAAGATGGTGTGGTAGGCCACTGGAACTATTTGGAACGAAAAAGGTTCGACACGTTATGCAGACGAGGCAGTGCGCTAAGGAAACCCCTTTAGAACGGTATACAAAAAATATATAACGGTACCGTGATCCTGCAATATGAAAACGTTTTGAATGATTGCGTCAATATTTAGAGAACTGCTCTTTTAAATAGAATTCAAAAGACGTCGATATACTATGTTACAGTCGAATTAAAATAGAACAAATAATTTCGTAACTACGTGTGACGAGACGATAAAAACTATCCTACATGGATATGATACGAATAGCCACGGTAAGAAGAGGCGGCACAGAGATGAACTCACAGTTGATGAACGGTAAAAAAACATTACGAAAAGGAATCAGCATGGACATGCAATTAAAACTAATAAATACGACACAGTTCATAAACAAAACATACAACGTAGTTTAAAAAGACGATAAAAATACTGTATTATCTTACCATTAGAATGCGATATTTTGTCAAAGCTAGCTCTGTTTTGTATTATAATAACTACATGGTACTATGTAGTCTTTGTAATTAGAGTATGATACGTGGCACGTGGTTTTCATATAACTCTCACATGTCTTGGTCATGGAAATTTCATCATGAGTTTGCTGAATGATGCATATTTTGGTGATGCATGTTATTCTGGCCTATGGCCAAAATGTTTCCGAAATCGATGCAGTCAAACTTTACTGATTCCGGACCACTGAGAGCGAAACTGATGCTTAAAATTGTTGATTGGCTCTAGTTTTAAAGATATGATACTGGGTCAGTATATACGACCCTTATACTTGGGAATGGTGAAGGATAAGTGAGTTATAATGAGAAGGGATCTCAATTTAAACCAGAAATGACTAAAATACATCTTTGACTGGATCTATGATTAAATCAATGACTCGGCTTGGACAGTACTTGCTTTTTAGGCAAAACAATGATGCAATCTGAAGCTGGTATTGCGTCATACATGATATGAATTTCATCATGTTTTTCCTAGAAGTCACGGATGCTGTAATCATAACTAAGCTTACATTACTCTGCTGAATAAATGACCCTATATCAGCTCTAGAAATCATACAGTGTCGTGCTCTCTTATTTGTCAGTGTTTGATTTTGCAAACGGACACATTTCTGTTCAGCCAGAGTGAGAATAGATACCTCGTACTTGTGTGAACAATGCAGATAACTTCTGCTATGTTTGTGATGAAGTGACTTTTGCATCACAAAAGCGCTGCATAACCACAATGGTTAAGAAAGCGTATCACCTTTCGTTTGCTGCAAAATTGGAGATCAGGACAAGAGGTGGGCCCCACACATATGCTGCAACACTTCTGCAACAAATCGTCGCTAATGGTTGAACAGGAAAAGGAAATCTATGCCTGTTTCAGTAACAATGGTTTGGAGAGAACCAGTCGATCATATCAGCAATTGTTACTTCTGCATAGTGCACTGTGCATTATCCAAAAATTCCATCAGCTATACTCCAAGTACCCCAAGGAGAAGGATGCCGGTTCCTGATGCACCCGAATCATTCTCACTTGAGTCAGACGAGAAAACAAACGTGGATGAAATTTAGTTTTGAACCATCAATGTCACATGACCCATATTTTCTTTCATCCTCATCCTATGAACAAAATCTAATAAAACAAGTTCGACTGAATGACCTAGTCAGGGATTTGGAACTTAACAAGAGGAAGGCAGAGTTGATGGGCTCCAGACTACAGCAGTGGAATCTCCTAGCAGGTGATCTTAGGGTTTCCATGTTCCGTGACAGTCAAGAAAATCTTGTTCCCATTCTTCTTCATGGAAGGTGACGTTGTAGCTTGCAAAACCATCGATGGTGTGATGGCAGCCTTCAACATCGTTATTGATCCAGACGAGTAGAGACTTTTAATTAATTCATCAAAGACGAGTCTTAAATCTGTTTTGTTGCATGATGGCAATGTTTGGCCATTAATTCCAGTTGGCTATGCAGTCCATATGAAGGAAACCTATGAAAATATGAAACAGTTTTTGAGGTGCATAAACTATGACCAACATCACTGGCAGCTTTGTGGTGATTTCAAGGTTCTTACTCGTTTGCTTGGTCTGCAGACTGGATACACAAGGTACTGCTGTTTTCTCTGCGAATGGGATAGTCATGCGAAAGATTCCCACTACATCAAGAGAGATTGGCCTCTCTTACAGTCATTGGAGCCTGGGATAAAAAATGTTCAGCGTCCACCACATGTTGAATCAAGGAAGATTTTGTTACCATCCTAGCACATCAAGCTGGGTCTGCTGAAGAGCTTTCTTAAGGTTATGGACAAAACACAAGCAGCTTTCAAGTACCTCCGTGGAAAATTACCAAGGTGAAGTGAAGCTAAGATAAAGGATGATGTCTTTGTTGGTCCTCATATTCGTGAACTGCTTCGAGATGATGCATTTAGCCGTGCACGTCGTGACAGGGAAAAGACGGCATGGAAAGCTTTCCAGTTAGTGGCACCAACTTGTCTTGGAAACAGCAAGGCAGACAACTACAGGAAGTTGGTGGAAAACCTCCTCAATGCATACAAAATCCTTGGTTGCATCATGTCACTAAAGATAGATTTTTTTGCGCTTTCATCTATAACAATGGGTAATCGCTGTCAGGGAAAATGGAGCCGATCAATGCTTGCAGACTATTGCTGGACAGTGACAAGAGATACTCCATTTAATGAATACAAGAGGTAAGCCAAGAAGCGCCTAGTAGAAACTGAGTAAGGACCAAACTTTGTACTTATATATATATATACATAATAGTTTTGTGCCTTTTGTTTCATATTAAATGTTATTTATATAACCCTTTTGCTGTTTTTAAAAGTGTTACATAAACAGGACAGGTAAAATTTTAACATGTAAAGCAACTATAAATGTATGAAAAGACCTTGGTTTACAATTTATGATTAAAACTCTAAGATCTACACAATATACATAGACATCAAATCTAAAAACTTAAATATCTTGGAAAGAGTAGCCAATCAGTTGTTTTAATTGTCATATTTGAATTCAGAACATTTAAATCCATAAGAAATAGCACATTCTATCGCTGAAGCAGATGTCTTCTAAAAACTTGTATATCAGTGTTATCAGAGGTAAGGGTGCATCTGTTTGCTGTAGGACTTCATAACATTAAGAACATATATTAAAACGGTATATTACAATCCAACGTTATACAACATTTAGGTTCATGGAGCTGCAACATCGTTTTCTAAATTTAGATAGTTAGTTTCAAATCCATCACCCCTTTTAGTATTTTTCCTTTTCTTTCTTTTATGTTTTCTCTTGTGTTTTCTAATGTCAGTATGTTCTCCAGAGGGTAAATCAAATTTACTGCTGACCTTTCTAATGTCAGTATGTTCTCCAGGAGGGAAATAAAATGTACCGCTGACTTGTACATTAACTCTAACTCCAGAGGCTGTGGCAATATCGCGTTTGGGACAAGTACCTTCATTATTGAAGTCATTAACCAACCCTTTATTCATTTTGTCTTTGTGCTTCTTTTCTTTTCTCCTTTTCTCTTCGTTTCGTTTTCTCCTGCGCTCTTCTCTTCTAGCTTTTCGTTCTGTGTGGCTGCCTGACGTTTCTACCTGGCATTCCTTTTTTACTCCATTTTCATCCTCCAAATGTGAAGGTCTTGGTCTGACTCTGAATAGTTTAACATAACATGTATAAGCGATAGGTCCCTTATAAGGCGCTACTTAGTGTCTTTTTAGTCCTAATTAACAACGTAAAACTGCACTGCATATATATCCCCCTTTTAAATTCTCACACAATTTTATCAAGTTATGAAATGTGCTGACACTGTGATAGTGAGAAGATCAGTGTGTGTCCATGTATACAGAAAAACAGTTATCTTACCAAAATAAACACATAGATTTTAGGATTTCTGATTTGTCTTTAGTACAAGTGTTTGACACTCATGATGCAAATAGTTTCATTACCTTTCTCACTTACTATAGAGTTTCCTAATTAACTACCTACCACTGTTACTAGCATTACTACTACCACTACGACTACTATTACTGCTAATAACAACAACAACAACAATAATAATAATAATAATAATAATAATAATAATAATAATAAATGAATTTGAGTATTTAGTTAATATCCGGTACGTTTTTCCTGATTATTCTATTATCCAACACACTACATTTGATACACTATGCATATAAACATATTTATATAACTTGAAAGATAACATTACAGTCTGATGAATATTTTTCCCAGGTACTCTGAGTTTCCAAATAATCTACTTAATGCTTTTATTCCCACTACTGCTACTACTACTTATACTACTTCTACTTACAATAACAATTATAATTCTACAACTACAACTACTACTACTTCTGATGCTTATACTATTAATGCTGCTGTTACTGCCACCACTACTACTACTAATAATAATAATAATAATAATAACAATAATGATAATAATAATAAATGAATTGCTATGCAGGTAATGTCGCCTGATTTTGATATTATCATGCAATTTGCGTTTTATAAGTTTAGTTTATCAAAACACGTATATAGCTATTCGGATAATTATGCTGTCTTACCCATATTCACCGTTTTCTAGTTAGCACCCACGCCATTTTCATCTCTGAAACAGCAATATAAAATTACTGGCGAATACATGTAATAGTCCAGGAATTTACTAGAATACTACTGCTCTCTATTGTGAAATGTTTTACGTTCAATTGTGATATTAATAAAACAACCCTAATTGAAGTCGTTACGAAAAAGAAAAAGTGAAAGGACAAGAATGTGAAAGAAAAGAAACCCACGTAAATCAAAATAAAATTATGTATTTAAGTATCATGAATAAAATAAATACTGGTAAATATATTTGTTCGTCTTTCTTTTTCCTCTCTCCTTCCGTAAAGAAATTTATCCTGAGATTATTGCTTGTTAAATACAGGCATTACTATCATATCATGCGATGAGTGAATACATCGTCCTACATTAGAAGGCATGAAGTAAATCAAGTAAGAAAACAACATTTGGTGGCCTATGGCAATAAAAGGAATCTGAAAATCTGTTAGATATGAACAGCATATTTTGCTGTAGATGTACAAGTCTATAAATGCAATTCAGGTTTTGATTAACTCACAAGGACATGTTCTAGAATTAAGAGTTTTCACGCTTCTAATCTTTGATTCAGAAGCCAGATTGATATTTGATACAATTACCAGTTTGTTTTCTAACGACAGTCCAAACATGGTTCACGTTGTATTGCAAGAAACGATATAATTTAACCCGTATGACGTCTGGTGTGGTTGCGTGTTTAGCTATCCGTAGGTCTTGAGGGATCTGGTTTATTTTGGTGCGTGGCGGGGGAGAGGGGGAGGCAGGTGCCACCAAAGACGTTGCGAAAATAACAAAGTGACAAAGACAACAATCCTTTTTTATTTTGATGTTGACCGAACAATGAATTTGAAACAAACGGATGAAAAACATTTCAACAGTGGCTAAGATGGCAAAAGGTATACATCTTTAATGTGTTTGCACATGATGTAACACAAGTGTGTTTTTAATTATCCTGCAGATTAATACGACAGTGAATGGAATCAGAGCCAACCTTTTCCTCTCGTTCTGCCTTATTTTGGTAAATACAGATGTAGCTAACTCACAAGCGAATAATCATAGACAAGGTTTCAAGTTACAACCAATATTATAATAGCTCCCCGATTCCGGGAGAAAGCGCCTGAGATAGTCCAGAAAGTGCTGGCTTTTCCACGAACTTAATGGATGTTTGCTATTTGTTTTTACCTACCAAGGTATACTGACCTGTTATGATAGTGTGGCAGCGGAACAGATGATCAAACGAAATAGTAATCGCAAATAATGATTTGCAGCAATTACCAACATGTCCCTTCAGAGTATATGCAAGAGTAAATTTTGGAAAGATTATCTGAAATTTGAGTTCCATCTCATATGTATCACAACTGTTACCTCTATGTGGACAAGGTATATAAGAGTTTTTGACAGTGGACCGAGCTGTTGTCAAATGTGTTTTGTTACACTATTTATTGTCATAAACTGTTTGAGCTAGCTCATGCCATATTGTGTTCTGTCATCTTTTTGTTCCTTTCTCGTCCTCCAATTTGAGTGATGATGAAGTGACTATTCATAATTTCATAACTGTGCATTTGTTTCTATTGTATTAACATGTTGGATGTATTTTTGTTGTTGTTTGGGTTCAACACCATTTTTCATATCATGATAGCATATACATGAAGGCCGGTATAACTGGTGCAGGAGGAAACCCTAGTAGGAACCACCTTCACAAGGAAAGCTACTTGCAAACTTCGTCATATACCCACACTGACCGAGCACGAGACTCGAACCCACTATGGAAGAATTGCGATGATAATGATCGGTAAAGGCGACCGCTTTAGACCACACAGCTATCCTGGGGTTCCCATGTTGGATTTGCATTATATATTCAAATATATTAACAAACATGTATGTGTTTTCATATTTGACACACTTTCTATTTCCAGATTGCTGATATTCCGAATCTGGCGAAAGACAGACAGACAGACAGACAGACAGACAGAGAAAGAGAGGATACAAAATAGCCTGAAACATATGTTTTCTTGCAAGCGTTTCTCAATCAGTATCAGTATCCTCGTAAAGAGAACAAATGAAACAAAAGGTAGGCAGTTGAATTTATTTCAACCATTCATTTCCGAACACTTGCTTTTCTTACATCTGTCGGAAAGAAACAGTTTCACGTGCATGTGTATAATAATAAAAACATCTGCAACAAGTTATAAGTGAGTCACAAACCTGTTGTCATCATGTTTGACACGCATCTTTTTCTTCTTGTAGACAATGACACCGAACACAATCATGGATGTAATGACGACAGGTATGGTCATAGACACTAGCAATGAAGAAAAATTAATTGTTTTTCACATCAAATCTTAATAATTGTTATTAAGAATGCAACGTAAATACAGTTAAACAAAATAACATTTGATTAGTAAATATGTAAGGTACTTGCGTTGTTTGACTAAATCATTAAACATCCAATTTTAGGATTTTATAATTAGCAATAAACATATTGTTGCTATAGATATAAAGCGCATTTGAATTGATATAGTTACTCATATATATATATGACATCATTAAAATTTTATTTTCCTATATATTTCAATCATTTCTCACTAAAATCTAAAATCTAGAAATTTTCTACATATTCTCTACACGCAGATTTATATTTATATTGAGAAATTTAACCAACATTCGGTTTCTTTCTCCGTAAGAAAATTTCCTTATTTAAGCATGATAAATTTCAGATTCAAATTTGGTGTTTATCGTTTTTAGATACAATTCGCAGACCAGTGTATTCCTTGAAACAATTATTAATGAGACCATTAGTTGAATGTTTTACGACTATATGGTCATAAACTAAGTTACAAAAAAGAAGCGAAACCAACAAGATTATTAACACACTTTACAAGAAATTTAATTCTCCAAGATAAAAATGAAAACTTAAGAGGAACTTATAGTATTATGAAGTAAATCCAAAAAAATCGCAAAATGTTCTATAACGAGCTCAACAGAAATATTCCGAATGAATTCCAGATTCTGAATCTGCTTAGGAATGAATATCTTTGAATATCCTAAGTTCTATTATAATGGCATTGTACAGACAGTCATTGAATACACTCACAATAATTCAAAAATGTTACTTCAGTCGAATGAGCACTTTGTAATTCCAGTTATTGAAATAAACAATTCCTTTCTAACAAAATCCAATCACAACATTAAATATATCTGCAGACTGCACATTAAAGAAGAACAAACAGGAATTAGGAATTAGTTCTCTCATTATGTATGTATGTATGTATATATATATATATATATATATATATATATATATATATATATATATATATATATATATATATATGTATATTGTTACGACCATGTAATTTAATTGCTTGTGTGTTAGAATTTGAATTCTTTGTATTTCATTTTAATATTATTATAATTTGTTGTGATAATTGTTATACGGGATCTGATATTTTTGAAAGAAACATCGTGTTTATTTAGAACGTAAATATGACTCACGGATTGTGTAAACATTGTTTTGAGCTTGACAACTTCATAAAAACGCAACTAAAATGATTGGATGTGGCCATACGTGTGATTACATTGTACTGCGATGTTAGATGATGAAATAATCACTCGCTGTTCGTGCGCGTGCTACGTCATAGTATGGTTTAAATACTCAGGTCCCTGTGAAATAGAGAGTTGTTCAGAGTCGTTTTATACCTTGAAGAACAAGATATATTTTTTCTTGTGCTAGAAAGAGTTTTTTTTTTTTTTTTGTTTACATGTGTAGAGTTCGAGATGTGTCTTGCTATAGATGACAACTATAGGCGTTCATCTACTTTTTAAATAATAATTATTTTCCCTGGAGAACTACACAAGTAGCTTGGGACAAAGACATTTAGTGAAAATGATTCTAAATTGGAACAGAACAGTACAAATTGTGGTTCAACGTGAAATTCTGGACATTTGTGTAAAAACAACATATGACGTCATCATCCACCATCTTGGAACGGAATTGAGATTCAAACTAGATTCAGTTACAACTGTTATTGATAGTACTTATATATTTTCACAATTCTAGGATAAATGTTTGGAATTTCTTCGCAAACCGTAAGTCCTATTTCATATTTATACCTTTTCACTGTGTTTTCTAGGGAAATAAATTAATTTTGTTAAAACGTACAAAGCTTGTTGTATTATGGGACTGATTGGTACACCAAAAGGTGTTCAAAAGTTAAAATCGGGCTGCCTACTTGTCGAGTTTGAGCGACGAGGTCAAACAGAAAACCTCAAGAAAATGAGAACCTTTTTCGATATTCCAGTGACCTCGTTCGCCCACACAACACTCACTTCATCCAAAGGCGTGATTCGCTGTCGTGACTTGGCTGGAGTCAGCGACACGGATATCATTGAAGGGATGAAAAACGAAGGTGTCACTGCAGTCCGTAGAATACGTATTAAACGTAACAACAACCTGCAGGACACCAACACCATTATACTCACCTTCAACAAGCCAACAGTACCCAGAGTGGTGAAAGTTGGCTTTCTGCAAGTGAAGGTTGATGTGTACATCCCAAATCCACTTCGATGTTATAAGTGTCAGAAATATGGTCATCATGAAGACCGATGCTCAAAAAGCCAAATATGTGGCCGATGCGGAGATCATTCTCACCAGGAATCTGAGTGTAGAGCGACTCCGCATTGTGTCAACTGTGGAAAGGAGCACCACGCCAATTCCAAGGAGTGTGATACCTGGAAACAGGAGAAGGAAATACAGAGGGTTAAATACACATCCAACATTCCCTATCCAGAGGCCAGAAAGCTTGTACAGGCAAAAACATCTCCTCCTGGCCCATCCTTCTCCACTGTAGTGAAGAACAATCCCAAGGCAACGAAGGACGCTCAAACGCAGACAGATGCACCCGAGCCAACATCAAGCACTAACACCCCCCATTACCAAGCACAAAAATCCACGGCATCTACCCAAACAACATTTAATAATACTCAACAACCGAAATCACCAAAGAACAAAAACAGATCACAAGGAAATAGGCCGCAAAAGGGGTCAGAAGACCGCATCAAACTCTATAACAGGTTTGGGGACATTGAGAGCATGGATGCAGAAGATACTGCTCCATGTTCTCAAAGTAGCTCCAGGCCTAACAAAAAAATCATCCCCGTACTTCCTCCGTAGAAATAACCACATAGATTCTCTCCGCGAAAAGTCTAACCTAGCTCCAAAATCTCCAATCTAAACTTATAATGAAGAACACGATCATACAATGGAATTGTCGATGACTTAAAGCCAATTACAATGATATTTTTCTGCTTTTAAACGAATATGATCCTGCAATACTATCCCTTCAGGAAACCTTTTTAAAAGATACGGACAACATCACACTTAAAAACTACTCCCTGTTTAACACCTACTTAAAGAACGTTGACAGGGCCTCGGGAGGGGTTTCTATTGCTGTGAACAGTAGAGCCCCACATAGCGCCATCCCTTTAAACACAAATTTGCAAGCCATTGCTGTGAGTGTCACTCTACATCGAGTGATTACATTTTGTTCTATTTACATACCATCAAACACCAACTTATTACCAAATGAATTAGACACGCTTGTTCAACAACTTCCTGCACCATTTGTTTTACTCGGTGATTTTAATGCCTATAATATTTTATGGGGATCAAATTACATAAGCGACAGGGGCAAAAAGGTTGAAGATTTTATTACTAGACACGACTTGTGTCTATTTAATACCAAATCTCCGACGTACTTGCACCCAGAAACTGGTACATACACATGTATCGACTTGACAATTTGTTCTCCTTCACTGCTTTTGGATTATAATTGGAAGGT
>JAECUM010051472.1:0-12959 GCA_016617855.1 Megalonaias nervosa | reverse complement strand
AATTTATGATAAACGCATCATTTCATGAATGAATTATGAGGACTATCATTAAATCACGTGATGTCTTGATTTAATTTTATTGTCTTTCTGTCAGTTCTTACCAAAGGCATGATGAAGAAGAAATATTCGAACCATTGACAGTTTGCCGCAAAATATACAAATCTGATGCTAACGCATGTTTTTGTGAGAAGAAAATATTTTCAAAATAATTAGAAGCCTATTTGTCTTTGGATTTTAATTGAACATTCATTGTTAACGTTCTCATCGAAAATTGCAAATCAAATGTTTCCATCATCTTTGTCGTGACTACAAAAATGGCATCAATAACATTAAATTCACATGTACTGGTTATTTTTAATTTTACTGGTGTAAAGCAGAATAGGAATCCGTTACTCTTTTTATATCGTTTATTCTGATTAAGAGATATAAACTGATATGACGGTAATCACCTCATTAAACTGTTTCTGCATTTTCTTCATGTTCCTTTTGGTACCTTTCAGTGTTCTCATCACTTCTAGTATTATGACATCTTGATCATCCTACAAGAGTATAATGAGTATCAAATAATATAAACTGCTCATTGAGCTATATATATATATATATATATATATATATATATATATATATATATATATATATATATATATATATATATATATATATATATATATATATATATATATATATATATATATATATCAAAACAGCCTGCTTTGCTTATTTCTTACAATCCTACCTTTAGCAATATAAAGAAAAGATACCAAATTAAATATCAAATACAATATTCCTGACATTTCGTTATCTAATACAAACAATTATGCCATAAGCAAAGAGTTAATAATTCCATAACCACAATAGATCATGTTCAAAAAGAAAATCTGAATATACTATTATTCTTATTATCACAAGATTTGATGTCAGAAAATAACATCCAAATGGCCATACCTCATCCACGCCTATATATTCTTTAAGACTTTTTAAAAGATCCTCTTTCTGACTTCTAGCCTCTTTGCACACGTCAAAGGAAACCTGTCGAAAATTAGATCATAAATCTCAGAAGTGATTCTTGTTGCAACGTGACCATTTAGAAAACACAGTGGTTCAATAATGTTTGCGCAGCATGCGTTTTTATTTTATTTTTTTCTCAAACACAAAAATTTGGAAAGAAAGTTTATGTAACAAAACGTAAAACTTTAAACTACGATATTTGCTGATCATTTTTCGTTCACCATAGTTCTCATGTGGAAATTATGTGATAGTCTCTGAAAACAATCAGTATTTCTGAGCAAAAATAAAATCGTTTCAATATCAGATGGTAAAAGCTTAAATCACTATGAGAATTTATTTTGAGAATTGAACAAGAGTGCGTTCTTCGTTGAATCACTGCCGACAGAGTTTCGAGAACGTGGCATGCGCAAACACTGTTATGAATCACACAACTACATTTATTGTGTAAATGAATGTGTTTGCTTGAGAAGAGTTCCTTGTCGTTAATCAAATAAATCTGTTTTCTCATTCATACTTTTATAAAAGCAAATCTTATGATGCTTTTTTGGTTTTCAATTTCATAACTTGCCAGCTTTAATTGTTGGTCCATAGGTTAAATAAACTGCACTAAAATATCACCCAGCGTCAGTATCTGGATTACAAGAGTATATATTGACACACATGATAATGTCATACCAGTCTATAGTTCATGTTGATATATACATAGATAGGTCATGTCAGACGTATCATAATTATACCTCTAAACGTTTACAAATTTGAAATATCTTAAAATCGCTATCGTTCTGAGTGAAATCGAGTTGGAGTGAAATATCTTATTTTTTGCAAATCCAAACACGTATGAGTGGCGACAAAATAGAAAATATTCGTGCACTTTGAAAACACAAAAAGTGGGTGGTGTCGCTCAAGAAATTAGCACAAAATACACAAAATTAGTCACCTTCAGTCAATATGTAAATCTGCAAAACAACAGAACTCTACAATTATCAAATAAAAGCCTGAAAATGTTGCTTCTAAACATAAATTTCAAACGTTTAAATTTGAGCGGAGTATCGTATCTATTTTTGAACTTCAAAATGGAATATTTTCCAGATGTTCTAGTTAGCAATAGTAAGTCCATAGTACGTGGTTATGTTTGGCTAGATGGACAAATAGATGGATGGATATCCATTATTCGCATATTTAGGAAACACTATTGATGTAGATATAAATTTTGTCATCTATGGTAGTTACATTTACACTTACAGAGAGCACATGAAGAAGAATTGCTATAGCTTCAGTCTCCGACTGTTTATATTTATTCTGCAGAATGTCGAAAGCATCTGTCCACTGGTTGTCGTAGAGTTCTAAATATCTCCCTAAAATCTTTGTGGGCCTATTCTGGTCACTCAGATCCGTAATATTTGGGTTGTTGTAGGCCATTCTTGCTGCTGCTTGGGAACTGATCCTTATTTGGAAGAAATTACATTTAAAAAATGAATTTCACTTTTGATTCCTGTTTATCACTAGATAGCGTGGGTGAATCATGTGACTTCTTAACTGGGTGTATGCACTGCCCTCTGGAAAAACGTCTTAAACAGGAAACAAATTAACCACAGCTAGAAAACAATGGTCAGCATATCACATACGCCATTTATGAAATAATGTATATGAATTATGTGTCCGAATTCCATTAATGATTAGCGAATTATCATAATAACAACAAATCACTATAAATATTACTCATATTACCAAGATGGGTAAGAAGACTCAAAATCTGCATTTCTTTGAACTCAGTAGAAGACTTGACATTAAACGAACACCATCTATATTCTTCTGGAACAATTTTGCAAGTAATGTCATCAACAGAATTTGCGTTGTAGAAATAATGACGTTCATGGACACTAACAATACTACCCATTGACACCTGTATCATGTACAAAGCTTGTTCAAAGAAGGTGAACCAACCGGATACAGAACTGCAGAAATTATAGATTTCCATATCCTTAATGTACAATAGTTTTCTAGAAAATACTTCCATCCACGGACACGCAGAACGTGCACATTAGGATGGAACACACACACACACACACACACACACACACACACACAAACACACACATTATATAACCAACCAACTGACAGCTAAGTACAAAACTAGTTTGTCACTAGCACTAGTGATTTAGATTCTCACTGAGTCTTTGTCAAAGGCAAATACAAAGCAGAGATATGCATACCGAACAATTCTTCTTTTCTCGTGCAATATGTAACGCTTTTGGAGGCCAAAGTTTTAGTCTGTCTCTTTGAAGCTAAACTGAATCCATAGGAAACCTTAATGATAGTAGTTCAATGCGCACTAGAGAAAAAAATAGAGGGATAACTTCTTATTTTTAGACGACAAACTTCATTAAAAGGTTTTGCCTCTAACGAATTTATATATGAACCTGAAGATCATACAGCAATATTTACTGCACCTTATTACTAATTTTTCAAGAACAAACCTGTTCAAAAGCTCGTTTTTGTCTTCCTCGAGTTGTTTTATTCGCTCCCTATTTCGTTGCAAATCTATTTCGAACTTCCTTTTCTCCTGGTTTAATTCTCTCTTACTAATATCCAGTTCTCCTCTTGTAAAAGAAATTATTGTTATAAGGGTGTTGCACAAATTAGTAGTAGTAGTAGTAGTAGTAGTAGTAGTAGTAGTAGTATTGATGTTATCATTATTATTGTTAATATTACTATTATTGTGACGAGTTATTGTTGTTTGATATAAATAATGACCTTATAAAACATAAACAAAAGTAGGTTCTTGTCACATGCTTAAGTTGGTCAATTTCAGGAAATATTAAACACAGAGTTTATGCGATTCTATAAAAACGTATGATAAAAAATATCATGATATTCTAACAACTTTGTTACAAAGTAACAAATAGGGCAGATAGAAAAGAAATAACGATCTTAAATAATAAAGAAAGCACATTATAAATTGGAAACTATTATGTACATACATGGTTTAAACGTATTGCAAAATAAAGGAGCAATACAGAAAACTTCATGACAAGTGAAGCGGAAATAATTATTCCGCCATAATTTTACTGCACATGATGAGGCTTATGTCGTAACTGAAAACGGAAAGGAGGTGGAGAAAGATGACTAAGATTAGAAAGAGAAGAAAATATAACTAAAATTGATCACTGATACTATTCTACTGAGATTGTTCAAAAGGTATAATTTTTCAACCTGGTATTTAGTAAATTACTGATAAATATCATAGAGTTATATAGCTTGACGAAACATTCCACTCTAAAGGAGGCTTGGCAAAACGCTTGATCCAATAAAACGTAAGTATGAAACTAAATTCATTGACTAACTACGTTTTTAGCAATTAAGTCATACTTTTTAAAACTTAAATATTGTTGTATGTGTGCCGTGACAAGCAAACTTATATATAACAAACTTTCAAGTAAAGACGTCTCACATAACGCGTGTGTTTTTATTTGCAAACATATTTTTAACCAGGTATGTTAAAATTTTGACAAACCAACGATACTTTTAGGTGCAATGGATTTGACAATCAAATAGTGAAAATTTTAGAAGCAGTTGTTCATAAAATGTGTTTTCTTTTCTGAATAAGAAACAAAAGAAAAAACAGATACCATAGACAAGACACATAAGAAGATCTGAACAAATCCATTTTTTAAAGAGTTTTCAGTTTATTCTGCTTTAGGAAGGGGATGTATTTAAATGTATCCCAGGAACCTAAATACCATGTTAGTTTCAAACAATGATATGATCATATACTGGTAGTAGCTGTTTCAAAAAATGCTAAGTAAGAGAGTGCAATGTCATAAGTTGGATGATGATCTTAAATAATATGGTAAACTGAAATTTCATTCCGTTTACTCCAGTGTTTTCCACAAATCTAGTTCTTTAATTGTTAATTGGTTCTGTAGCTTGCAGTAATACGCTGTAGGCGACAATGGAACATGATAGCTTCAGATAAGATAAGGGCCTGGTTTGTAAAGTTCCAATTTACATGTTCTTTAGAAGGATTCGCAATGTATTATGTGTGTTTTCTTCACTATTGTACATGACAGGTTAATGCGAACATCTTGGTTCATATCAAGATGTCCTGAGGTACCTATACGATCTGACTTTTGAACTTTCCAATAAAGGCTGAATATTACTGCCATCCGCTCCATTATTGTTCTGAAAAAGCACACTTCATGTATTATTGTTTCTTATTTAATTAATGTGCTCATGTTTATCTTTCATTCATTTGTAGGACTTTGAAGGCTTGGTTGCCGCAAATGACTTTGTAAGAGATGTATTTATTATCGACAAACTGGATCCCTATTGACAGAATTCTGGTCATTTATAAGTATTATATCTGACGGCCCAGTGACAGTCGCCTTGAGAGTATAAACTCAAAAATAAGTCTGGTACCTTTTGAGAGATCGAACAATAAGGATGACTTAATGCTTGTTGTTACCAATAACGATTATATCTAAGTATTATTGTATATATGTATAGGTTGCTCCCATGATTTCGTATTGTTTCAGATTTGCAAGCAACTGTTGGCTTTCTACCTGCTCAGTCAAATCTTAGAAGACAATACAATCATGTCTTGCTGTAATTTGACCCAATTGACCAAAACCGCTTAGATTCTCAATGGTGTCTCACAGAATTGTCTTACCGCGTATAATACATGTCGGCAAATTTTCTTATCAAAATTAATTACTATGTGCTCTTCTTGTACATTGGGACAAAAGTCGGTCAGGAACCAATTAACGTGGATGAAAATGCTGATTTCGAATAATCATGTTTGCTGGGATCCTTTTCAGCATTGTAAAGAGCAACGATGTTAGCCAGCTAGTCGAAACTTTCAACTATTTATCAATGACCATTCTTTTGTCACCAAGGTGGGAAGACAGTGGTTTAGTAGTTTTTGTTAGGATTAGGATTGTATTCATGGGGATTACTAACCATGTAAAAATACCTGAATGTAGACGTTTACCAGAGAAGTTGTTAATTATCCCTATATGTAATAAATTTGTTGAACAAAATATGCATGCTGAACATTTAGTATACGTGGCTAAACTGCATTTGGTCTGCATTAAATCAAACGAAATTCATTAACTAAGTAAACAATGGTTCGAATTTATACCCCTATATAATCACACAGTTAATGGAGATGATTTAAACTTAGATTAATACAAGTTGTTCCCAAAATCCATGTATTAACTATATATGTACCCTGAAGCAAACATTACACGAAAATAACTGTATGAAACAAACACTTACTTCAGCTTTTTTACTTCTGCCTCTAATGTTTCCGTCCTGAAAGAAAATTATATTCTTATACAAAGTACACCTATATTATCTGGGTCACATATACGACAAGCATGATACACTTTATTTGTTTGATATCGCTGTTCTGGCGAACATCCTTGCTAGTTTCCTCTACCTAAACACGACCAACACTTATAAACGAATTTTCCTTTCTTGTTAGTCGCGATATTAACTAGTATGATACCTTACCTCAAAGTTCAATTGAAGTGGTGCTTAGCAAGTGCTTTGGGCAGTCTACATCGATTTATTTCAAAACAGCATCCATTCTGCCGATAATAATGCTAGCAAGACAGAAACAAGAACTATGAGAATAAACAATGGAAAGTTTCAGTTGGTTGCACTCTTTTCATTTTGTAACACCTAACAGTCTCCATGACAACCCCGTGCTACCTAAAGAATTTCGGATTTTAGTCTCTGCAAGATTGCCAATATAGGCGAGAACTATTCATTTTATCTAGTCTTCTAACAGTCGGAGGTTTTAATTGTTTAGAAAGAGGCAATATTCTTATCTGATATTACGACAAATGATCCGACACCTTCAAAGTCTGTGTGTCAACTGGAAAGGCCAAAATACTACTACCTTCTTCATGTGCTCTCGCAATGTTTCTTCAGAAATAAATCGATGTAGACTGCTCAGTCATGGAATCGGTCCGTCTAGAGTCTTCATATATCATGATAAGAGTAACTTGCAAAGAGTATGTTACATTGGAATGAATATCTTGATTAGAATGTTAATATAAGCATTAAAAAATATACAAGAATAAAAACATAAATATGAATGAAGGCATATGTGCATGTATACCTGTATTACTCCAGCTGTAACGCATACATACATACATACATACATACATACATACATACATACATACATACATACATACATACATACATACGTACGTACGTACGAACGTACGTACGTACGAATACTCCCGTCTTCTCACTATTGTTGGAAAACTATTCAAATATCGAGTCCAGGGTAAAACAACGCGAACTAAGCATCAGCAGTGTATCTTTTTTATTTTGCTTTCTTTTTGACTGTTTTCAATGTACATTTATATTGTCATTTTGGTTTTATTTACCTAAGTACACACACCAGTTACTCAGTCATAGCTAGTACAGCGATCACATAGCTACCATATTAAGACGAAATGCAGTTGAAAGTAGGGAGCTGTTATTCGTGTTGATATGCGTACGAAATGAAAAACATAATCCACTGATTACGTCCAGCTCATTGAAAAATATTGTCTTCGTAGATATCAACTCATACTAGTTGTCAATTTATTGACAGTATGACCGTGCTCGCGATCCTTGTCTTCCTGAAATCCTATTGCTCACTTTCGCTGATCAGTCACGAACCAATGTATTTATTTTGAATGAAGAATACATTACATACATTTCCTTAACAACGGCAGTAATCATGTAGTTCATATTTGTATTATTGATGCATTAATGTTATGATAAGTATATCATATGTTACAAATCTTGTCAAACATGTGTAGTTGAATCTTCAGCTATACTGTATACTAAAGCTATATCTCGTAAATGGAATGGAACTTGTCAAGTATATACATAATATGATAGCCAATGCATCATTATTCAAACAAATTGTTCTGTCGTGCTTGCATAATAATTCTCTACATAATTTAAAGTAGTATTGCATATTTTGTGCAAATATAAAAGTTATAATCTATCTACTGATTGATATGTATTGAAATAAATCGTTTGAAAGTTCTTGTCAGAAGATAAATCCTTTCCTTTAGACTCCTAAATTTAAAATGATTTGCTATGTTGATTCGCTAAATTGATGAAAGTGTTTGAACAATAGAAATGACCAAAATGGTTTCCGATTTGACTTTTTTCTTTTGACACATCGTCTAAGACGGTTACCCTGCTCGTTGTTTTGGGGTATTTTTATGTTTTTTATTTGTTGATCTTTTTTCGAGGTAGAACAGATTTAAGGTCATATGATAAGTACTTTTAGCTTTGCCCATCGTAGATCTATGTCTAATTGCACTGCCACGTAGACGCTATGCCTCTTTGGTTACACTACGTCGAACGTGTCAGACATCCAACTGGCCATTATTTACATGTTTTCTCGTCTGCCCGAGAATATGGATAACGATTCGGATTTCCCTTTATTATAGACACTACTGCAAATTATTTGCTAGATACTTTTAATTCTTCTTCATTTAGAAAACCACCAAATTATGCCGTACCATCCTCTCAATATTTGACATTTCCCACTGGAAATGTAAATTTAAAAGGATATCTTACATTCAATCTATTCTTATACAATCCCCATTACCTGTCGCCATAAAATGAAATATAGTAGTAGCAGTATCGGAGGCGTTAGTAATGGGTGAAGGGTGATGTTCATCTTGTCGTCATTGTTGTTAAGAACATTTCTGTAATCGTTTTTGAGCTCTTGACTTTGTTGACTTTGTTGTTATTACAGGTCCCAAGATTTTTCGAAACAATATATATATATATATATATATATATATATATATATATATATATATATATATATATATATATATATATATATATATATATATATATATATATGCAAAATAAGACTAACTCAAACTCAACAATTTTACTGGTCTGTCATTGACCAATCAAATTTCAGCGTTGACTGTTCACTCTGAGAGTGACATATTTTATTTCCTGTAATTTCGAAACCTGAGGTTGTTTAAATCAAATGTTTCTCTTACTTGTTTTGGTCAAGACGGCCTTGCCCTTGATTAACAGAGTTATCTGCAATAGCCTGAAAGTGAGATTTTATAAAGTTTTAAATCAATTCTCTCCTAAATTTCTGAAGTGCTCATTTCTTAGACTTTTGTGCAGACTGAGAACAAACCCGTCTGTGAAATCATTTCTTCTTGTAAGGCTAGGCCAGTTCAAGTACTAGTATTTCCACAGAGACAATGTTTTCCAAAGTTCATAGGAATTATGACTAATGAAAATATATGATTTGAACAAGATCCTAGATTGCTTCGTAAACAAACTGTAGAAAAGTCTTTTTTGAACTTAAGAGTAATCACATATTACTCTCTGATAGTTATTACCCACTTTATATTTAGATTAAAAACCATTTAGACTGGTATCAGAGCAGGTAATCTGTGCATCGCTGCCCAAATAAATGGCACTCGTATTCATTTAGAATACTCTGTACTTCTGTACCTGTCATAGACCTCTAGGAGAATGTGGTATTTAATTCGCAATGCTGTAATTTAGTTTTAAATTTTCACGTTGTACTCTAAGGAAATAACTTATTTTTTGAATTTCACAATATGTTTAGGTTTTAGCTCTTTGACCTTCATAGTTGGATCGCACGTTGGCTCTATAGCAAATATAAGAATGATCAAATGTATAACAATTAAAGAATAAATAATGTTGGCTCTAGTCCACGCACACGATTAAGCTGTCCTCTTCTCTTTCAGGTTTTAAAATCAATTCAAATAACCGTCTCGTTGATAAGTTAGTGTTATTCAATAAATGTTAGATTTTCAAGTTAATATGCTAGCAGTATAATGCTGCTACAAAGGTGATGCCTTCCAGACTCTCACCGCAAAATAATGTAAAGAGATACTCGTGATACAAACCGTTCAGCTAACGTGAGCAGAATGTAGCCAAAACATGTAGTTGTTCAACTATAACGTACATATTTATTACAAATACATACATACATACATACATACATACATACATACATACACACGCACAAACATACATACATACATAAAAAACATACATACATACATACATACATACATACACACACATACATACATATATCAAAATACATACACACACACGCACACACACTCACATACATACATAGAGACACACACATACATAGATACATACATGCATACACAAACATACAAATACACATAAACGCACATACATACATACATACATACATACATACATACATACATACATACATACATACATACATACACACAGACATACATTCATACATACAGTCTCTGCTGAGTTTGATTACCTCAGCTCTCACACATGCTCTCTTATATATCACTTTATTTCACCGAAGAGAAATACTGGTACCAAACATTCATATTTAGTAATATTATTACAAAATATTGAATGTAAAGTAATGAACAATGTTATCTATATTTAATGTTTGTAGAGGGTGTTTTCTTTTGTCTATGATTATATGTTATGTATATTTAATTTGCATTGTGCTATTGACTTTTATCCATAATTGAGGGTAAGAGTTTGGGCCTACCTGACCAATGTCTTATTTGTATAACAACATATAACATAGCAAATTTTTGTCTAGGATTGTTGATTATATATCAAGATTATTATTATTTGTAGATAAACATATTTGCTTTGATTTAATTTCAGGATATTTGTTTTCTAGGGAATAAAATTAGTTGTTGAATTTTATTAAGCGTGTTGGCTTTTCGCTCATTTCTGTTACTTAGTTTAATACCATTGAGTCGTATCAGAAAACTGAGTACAGAAATAAAAAGGTAGCCAACCACCCTTTTTAAGGAAATAAGGAAGTCAATACTTTCCTCATTTTGAGATAATTGCTGAAAATGTGAAATGGTCAAGAGAGCAATGGACTTTATTATTACAAAGTGTACTTATTGTCAAAGCTCTTGAAGTCTACACTTCACTGTCGGTACAACAAAGTGCTGATTATGATGTGGTTAAGAAAATATATCTTGAATGGTTATTAGTTTGCACCTAAAGAATATCGACAAAGGTTTAGGACCTGTAGAAAATAAACTGGACAGACCCATATCGAATTCATACGAGGAAAAGAACAATTATTTCGTGGATTTTGCTCAGCCAAGAAGGTTGATCAACATTATGGCACCCTCAGATAGCTAAATTCAAGAATTGCGTCTATAGTAACGTCAAGACGTGCCTTGATGTGCATAAGGTCGAAACTCACACAATTTCATTTGTCACTAAATCTTCCTCTTAGGGATCCTTTGGTTAAAAAACATCTATGTTTCATACGAGAACCTCTAAATATCAGTCTGGCACAACTTTTAGAAATCAAACTTTTTATTAGTCTATTTATAATGAATCATAATCGCTTCCTACTTAGAGTAAAACATCACCGCTGATTGCTACTAATTGAAAACTAAGCAGCAGATAAAAGACAAAGCTATTATAAATACTCTTATTTCTAAGTGGCCAATGTCACGGCCATATTTTGAAAGCAATACATGTATTGGGTTAAAGAAACCCCAGTCTGATTTTATCATGGATAATTATTAACTAATCATGCAGAAAAGTTCTGTACTTCGTGTTGGTGGTTCTGCCAAGCCTCTCCCTTTTAAAAGATTCAGAGAAACAAGATCTTCTCAGAGTCTTTCATTATCAGGTAATTTGTTCTTGTCTGCAAATTCTTCTTATGGTGAACGTATTCTTATTCGGGAAGTAAATTGCGGTATTGTTAATGTCCCTCTACATTGTCTAAATTGGTCATCAGATTTATGCTAAGACCCAAGATAGTCGAAACAATGACTTCTTTACCCATCGACGGTATTTATTTGTTACTAGGCAATGACTTAACTACAGATAAGTTTGTGGTTTATCCACTTGCAACTGACAAAGCTTCTTTGGATCAGAAAGTTGATCCTGTTGAGATTAAAATCCCTGATTTATACCAGCTTGTGCAATAACACAAAGAATTCTTAAGAATGATCTTGATCAGGAAATTATTACTTTAGCCGACACGTGTATTATTCAGGCTTTTGATGAGGTCACATTTGCTCTTGGTGTCAATCAGCAAAGAGGTATTGATCACGATGACTTTCTTTTGACTAATCATTCTCTTTATTCTAATCAGGCTGACAAAAGACAATCACCCATTTTCGAAGAAGAAAAAGATCATGAGATCTCCTGTTTGTTGCATAGGACTATTAGCGAAACTGAAGACAAACAAGTTCCAGTTTGTTATTTTAATAATAATAATAATAATAATAATAATAATAATAATAATAATAATAATGAGGACTTTGTATAGCGCCTAATCTTTAGAAGCTCTAAGCGCTTTACAACATTTGACAACACTTAAAAACATATATAATGATATGATTACAAAATTAAAACAAACACCACGAAAGTAGAAACAGAAAATATGCTGTAAATATTTAAGGCAAGGATACATTATTAGGTCTTTAAGTCTGTTCTTGCAGCTGAAATAGGTGAGTTTTAAGAGCGCTCTTGAATGAGATCACTGTGTCTTTGTGTCTAAGTGCAGTGGGCAATTCGTTCCACGTTGCTGGGCCCTGGTATGCAAAAAGAGCGTTGTCCATATGATTTCATCTTCATAGTGGGAATAATGAGAATATGAGTGTCAGAAGAGGAGCGTAAGCATCTTGCAGGTGTGTACACATGGTGAGGTCAGATAGGTATGTTGGACTGGAGCCCGTCAGTGAAACATAGCACAGAGAACAAATTTTGTGTTTAATTCTGGATTGTATGGATAGCCAGTGTAGGGTACAGAGCAGGGAGAGGCGTGCTCTGATCGTGGTACTCTAAGGATGATCCGAGCAGCTGTATTTTGAACTTTTTGAAGTTTCTGAAGTAGATATTGAGACGAACCAGACAGAATTGAGTTACAATAG
>JAECUM010051471.1:0-18149 GCA_016617855.1 Megalonaias nervosa | reverse complement strand
GAAAATCTCCTATTACCTTTCAACATTGATCGACGTGTTGCAAATCCTAAATTAAAATCGAAATTAACACTTTGCAATAACGAAAATGCATCAGCAGGCCGTGATATCATTCCCGCTGGTTGTGGATCGGATGCAGTAGTACGCGGTGTTTGTACTAATTTATGCTGTCTGTATTCAGGATGGTCAGTTGTATCCTTTGCAAACATCATTGATGGACCAGCTGATCTTGAATAATCGTCGCTGTATCTTGCTAAACCCAATATTGTTGTAGCAACATCAACGTCTTTCTGAATTGATTCAATATTTTTACCATCAATCATATAAGTGGCGCTATCAAAAAACGCCATAATACCATTATTAACAAAACTAAATATGTCATTGGCTCCATATGCAGTATTATCCATTTTTAAAATTTCACCTTCAACCTCAATAAACGCCTCAGCGGGTAAGAAATACCTACTTGTATCCTGAACCTGTAGTTCAATTCGTCCACGCTGATCTGGAATTCGAGCGTCATAAGAATAATATTGACTCATCTTTAAGTACTGGTGCGTCCATGTCAAATGCTGGATCAGATATTCGCTTAAACATCTTTATTATAATTATTATCGTCTAAAACGAAGACCACTTCGGGAAGTGAGACCACTTCCTGCCATCAGACTAGCGGTTATATTTTTTTCTTTTTCTGACATTGGTACATCAGCCAACTCTGATAGTTTTTGATTAGCAACTTGATTTATTATTTTACTGACATTTGCAGGCATTACTTCAGTACTAGGTAATTTTACTGGTTGAGGTTTTTCGTCGTATTAATCGTGCTAACCTATCTTTGATCGCTGAAAATGCTTTACCAGCGAGATTACCAACAACACCAATACCTTTTTCACGAACAACATCAATAGCTTTCATACCCAGTTGCTTTGCGATCGGTATTGCTTTTGGGGCTATCCTTCTAAATAGACCCTGAACAACATCACCTAGTCCGTCTCCGTAGGTTGTTTTGTATACTGGTAATCGTGAGTTTATTGCCCTGACCATAGTTGGTCCACGTTGAGTATTATATACGATCATTTTATTATAGTAATTGTATTTAATTACGTACTTAGTCACTATAGTAGTCATCGGCAATTTCATTAATAAGAGACTGATAAACATCAACGTCCATGATACCGCCTGTAAATAATCGTCTGCAGATATCGGCCGCCTCATTAATTATTTCTGGAGAATTATTACCAGCTCGTTTTCCTCCGATGAGGATTTCTAGTCGATCAACGTCAGAGATAACGTTATTAGGACATAGAGTAAAATCACCTCCAGTAGAAAGACCGCTTCCAGTATAAGGTTTTATAAAATCCGAAGAAGGATATCTTTCTCTTCTTTCTTCTTCTTCTTTTTCTATTCTTTCTATCCTTTTTTCTTCTTTTTCTCTTCTCCTTTGTTCTTCCCACCAGTCATCATAGTCTTCTTCTGTATTAATGGGAGCCTCTAGCCGTTTTTTCTCCTCCTTTTCGTGTTGTTCTGAATATTGTCGTGCTTGCTGTAGTATTTGTCGTATTGATGGTGATGATAATTGTTGTTGTTGTGATGGTGATGATAATTGTTGTTGTGATAATATATCTCCAAATAATGAACCTTCTTTAGCTTTTTCGACTTGTCTCATAAAAGTTTCAAAATCATTCTTATATTTATTAGTGATTCTAGATATACCACGAGATTGTCGAAATATAAAAGAAACCCAATTTTTTTCAAGAACATTAGCGGTGTCTGGATCTAATAATTTATCACGTTGCGAATATCCCGTTGCAGCGACCACAACAGCATTTTCTTTAAGTAGTCTACGACCATATTCGGTTAATTGGGCTGGTTTTGGTTTTGGCGTAACAAGATCCATTACGTCACCGACCTCCTCACGAACTTTGTCAATACCCTCAAGTACTTGTACTTCTTCTTGTAATTGTGGTTGAGCAGCAGCAATTTCAGCTGGAAGTCTTCATAGAATCTTTTTTGTTTTCTTAGTTCTTTCTGCTATTTTTCCAGTTGCCTCTGCAATTTTCTCAGATACTGGAAGAAGAGGTTTAGTTGTCTCTGTAATAGGTTTAAATAATTGTTTTGTATCCTCTTCAAATTCAACATGAGATTCCTGACGTTCTTGTAATTGTCGTTTGAAGCATCACGGATAGGTAAATATTTTCTAATTGCTTCTAGTCGCTCTCTTGCTAATCTAGCAGAGTGAGGTTCTCCGATGACAACCATATTAATAATATTTATAATAATTGTTTAAATTACAGCAGCAGGCAGGGTGACCGACAAAAATTAAGTGACCCGGCGAGTAAACTAAACGCATTATAACAGAAAAAACAAAAAAGTCAAAAATAAAAATAACAAAAAATGAGCTAACCCAAACGATTTATTATTCGTTTTTCAAACTATACGGTAATAATAAAAGTTAGGAGGTTCGGTTTAGCGTTATTGACCTTATTTTTCAGCCCCTGTAGGAACCTTTATTTTTGTAAAATAAGGTCTGTACAAAGTTGTAGGGTTCACCCTGCCTGCTGCTCTATGATAGAGAATACAGACTAGCAAAACAAATAACATACTGAAACACGTTATGCAATGGAACGATTGAACAGCCATATTGATAATAATTATTTTATGCTAGACCATCAATTACTGGATTTTCCAAGTAAAATAACTTCGCTAATTCACTGGAGTGAATTACGAGAAATAATTTGATTGCCGCGTCAAACCAGAACCCACTTAAGATAGTTTGGAGGCTGATATTGCAATGTTTAATTGTAAATATAATAAATCACTTGAAATCAGGACAACAAAAAGAACCCCCCCCCAAAAAAACCCAAAACACAACAAAAAAAAACAAAAAAAAAAAACAAAAAAAAAAAAACAAAAAACAAAAGGAATCGGAACAGAGAGCCAAACTTGAAATGGTGTTAGTTGAATAGGGTGCTAACTAATCGGAACAGAGAACCAAACTTGAAACGGTGTTAGTTGAACAGGTAGCTAAGGAATCGGAACAGAGAGCCAAACTTGAAACGGTGTTAGTTGAATGCAGGCCGTGGAAACTTTAGGTCCATTTCAAAGCTGATAGAATGATCCCAGCGCTGAACGACAGGCCACCAAGGCAGAAAGAAAGACAGGTAAGTTTGCTAAATTTGGAGATGCTGAATTTAAAAGTATATCCAAATGTTTAACTAAATAGTCATTTAAGGGAGATATAATATCTGAACAAATAGCTAAATAAAGTTGCTATGACAGCAAAAAATTCCTGCTAACGTATCTAGATTATGTGCTAAAGTATCTAGGCAGGCAATTAAATCTAATAAAGGGTTATTACAGTACGTACACCTAAACTAAATCTAAAAAAAAAGTTTATAAAAATCTCAGGTACACTGATATTTGATTATGTATGATGAACCCGAGAACTTGCCAATAAGTATGAATTTTAAGTAACACCAAACCAGACATTGAAGATATTCTTCGTAATATAAACATAAAATTAATGGAATAAATAGATAATTGGGTTAAGATATTACTTTACAGATTGTAGAGGATATTTGTGCGTATTTCTCTAGTATAGCTACTGAAATACTTGGAATGGATGAAAGCGATGATAGCCTACTTTCAGTATTTTTAAAATTGAATGATCGAGCTGAGATATTTATATCACTAAGCTCTGGCTGGATAATTAAAAGAATTGTGTATATTGAAATTCATTTACCCAAATATGAACAAATTGGAAGAGAAAATAGCTACTTCAGTCTACCCAAAAATTATAATTAAAAGAAGGATAGATCAATACAAAGAATGAAGATAGTGGATGATTCTGATTCTCTATATTAACAAGAATTCATTCAGTTAAGAAAATAAAATTAGCCTTATTTCCTTATATAAAAATATTGGTGAACTAGGCTTTTGTGATATTAACTCTCCTGTATCGTTGAATGCTTAGGTAAGGCAGAAGAAAGTACTATTTATAATATAAACGGATTCTGAAACATTAAATAAAGTTAATAAAGGTGATAATACAGGGCAAGTAGCTGAAAAACTCTCACGTAGCTTTTCATATATTATTATTATATGGTACTATAATGAACAGAGTATTATACTATGGACATTATGCCGTTAATAAAACTCCAAAGCAGTTTAAATAATGAAACGGAAAACATTTGGCTTACTTTAAAATCCAGAAAATTACATACGATGACAATAATAACTTTGAAAATGCAACTATTTGTCATAGTTGTGATAAGGTATTAAGTGAAGATTGAGGACCATTGCTATGTTACTAGTTGAAAAAAAGAAAAGTTGTCCATATGGCTAGTAATTAACAACTTAAAATATAACTAGAAAAGATTATTTAAGTTATTGTGGTGTTTGTTACGTATATTTATATTGTATACCTGACCTTTGTCATGATCGAGGGTTGTGCCTACTTGATGTTGGCCATGATTCTAGGAAGCAAACAAAATGTTTCTTACAACATGAGGTCAAGGCTTGACCTTGTTTACGAATTTGATGGAATTTTCCATTAGAAATTATCAGTTTTCCAAAATATTCAATTGCGGTTTAGGTCCAATGACTTTCCGTGTACCGTTGAAGTTGGTTGGACCATTGGAGGTTTTGAAAGAAAACTACTTTCAAATAAAGATTCCAAGATTAAATCTTTATAATGTCTCTTATTTAAAATATAAGTTGTCAAGGGCTTTGAAAGTAGCATTAAATAATCTCCACTCTACTCAGTCAGACATGAACTTAAGGTATGACAGAGATAAACACGAAAGGAGTTTTCAGCCAGGTGATATAGTTATGACTCTCTTGCCCATACCTCAAACTCCACTACGGGCTAAAGTTTATGGTCCTTATACAACAAAAAAATTATGTAAATGACTCAAATTATATTATTAACACTCCTGGAAGACGGAAATGGAAAGAAAAAAACGTTGAAATATAAATATGTTACAGAAGTGTTTTGGTAGATATAACCCAGCTAATCATTCAATCAATTAAGTTGCACCTGTCCCCCACAGTAAGGATGTAAACGATGGAATGCAATTTAACTGTAGTGACTTTGACTTAAGCTATCTTCGGAATTCAGAAATCTTAAACAATCAGGACTAGAAACTTTCACATCTACTGCCACAGGAAAAGAGTGAACTAAAACAGCTATCGTGTGAATATGGGCCCTTGTTGATTGACGTTCCAACACAAATAAATAAAATCGATCAGTACGTTGAGATTGTATATTTTACAACTGTGAAACACCATTCTTATATGATAAATCCTCTAAAACAGGACAGTTTTTAAAAAGAAATTCATTATCTAATGGAGAATTATTTTATAGACCCAAGAAAACGTAACTGGAGATCACCATGTATTGTAGCATCTAAACAAGATAAGGAATTCCGTATGTGTACTCACTACAGAAAAATCAACAGTGTCACCACAACGGATTCATTTCCAATGCCAAGAATAGATGACTGCATTGACAAAATTACAAATGCAAACAATGTCACCAAGTTAGACCTTTTGAAAGGGCTCTGACAAATTCCACTCACGGAAAGAAATTTCGGCTTTTACAACTCCAGATGACTTTATCAATATAAATTTTCCGTCATCATTTCAGCGTTAATTAAATGATAACATCTGATTTAGATGAGTGTGACCCTTACATCGATGACGTCATCGTCGACAACGATGCCTGGAAAAGATCATCTGGAAACCATTCTAAAATTCTTTGATCAACTCAATGATACAAATCTGACAGTTAATTTCGGTAAAAGTAAGTTTTGCCTTGCTTGTGACATTTTGTGGACATAGTGGGGGACATGGTCAATTTAAACTTGTAGAAGTTAACGTCAGCATTGTCCCTGAATTCCCAGTGCCAATTAATAAAAAGCAACTCGTCCAATTTTGGGGTATGGCTAGATATTATCGGAATTTCTTCTAAATTTTGTGTGTATGAGATCCAAGTTTCATTGGTTTGACACATCCCAGAAGGCTTTAGATAAATATAGGCAATAGTAACATGTGCACCAGTTCTTTCAGCTCTAAATTTCGATCAGTTACTTAAAAGGTCTGTTGATGCAAGTAATGTATGGGTTGGTGGAGTATTAACGGAAGAAGATATAAATGGTGTGGATCATCCACTGTGCTATTGTTCTTAAAAAAATACATAGCAAGCACCAGCGAAGTTATTCAACAATCGCGATGAAATGTTTGGATTTGATATTAGCTTTGCATCACTTTGAAGTGTACATTAGTTCAGATCCTACTCGCATTATTGTATTCAGTGATTATAACCGTCTTACTTTCATTAACAAATGAAAAACAAAATCAGAGATTGAGGAAATGGAGTTAAGTGCTGCTGGAATACATTATTTACATTAAACACATCAGGGAAAAAGATAATGTGATTGCAGATGCACTCTCACGTGTATTGAAGTAATCTATTAACTTGTGTCTAGTTTGTGTCATTCATAAAATATCATCCTATGTAATTTTAATTACTGAATGTTATATATATATATATATATATATATATATATATATATATATATATATATATATATTTGACTACTGTGTAAAAGAAAGCTTTATTATATAAGTATTTCTTTTGATAAGAGGTGTATACGATATATTTAATTTATACTGTGTACCTGAAGTAAACACCATGTTTATCTAAATTTGAGGTCAGAGCTTGACCTTGTTTACGAGTTTGATGGAGTTTTTCCATTTGAAATGATCAGTTTCCTATAAAGCTCTATTGCGTTTTAGGTCATGTCATATATCTATCTATCTATTTATCTATTTCGAGAGAGAGCAAGACAGAAATACAGGGACACAGACAACAGACAGACAGACATACTTTGTAAACAAGTATTCATTCCTGTTTTATGATCAGTCTGTGGAATCATTTTCTGTTGGGTTCAGATATAACTTGAGAGGGATGATCTATTCATATTATTCGTTTGAATTGCAAAATGCCCATTGACTTTGGACTAAAATTGGGATTAATGAGGACTTATTCAAAGACATTCTTTATTATATCATTGTGATATATTAAGATATTCATGACTATTGGAATTCATTTTGAACATTTCTATACTTTTGGACTTGTGATAGTACATTGAAGATTATTATGAGCAACAAGTTTGGAAACATAAAATAAACAACACTTAGTGAATATCGTGGTCTAAATCACAAAACATATTTTGTTACTAGCTGAGAATTTTGAACATTTTTAAATATGGCTATCAAACAATCATGTTTATATTCTGCTCATTATTTCAGTGGTCCATGTTTGTTATGGGATGCTTTACTAAACCTAACAAAAGCTAAATGTAAAATATTAACAGGTATTGGTATGCATCTATTTCTAGAAAAGAGATGGAGTAGCGCCATTTCTTGGGGTTTCCAGTGATATGCTAAAGCTAGTAATCATATGGTAATAGTGATTATGATACAAACAAGCAAATAGTGTGGTTACGTATCATGGTAATAGTGATTATGATACAAAGAAGCAAATAGTGTGGTTACGTATCTTGGTAATTGTTAGTGTGATACAAACAAGCAAATCGTGTGGTTTCGTATCATGGTAATTGTTAATATGATACAAACAAGCAAATGGTGTTGTTACGTATCTTGGTAACAAGCAAATAGTGTTGTTCGTATCATGGTAATTGTGATTATGATACAAATAAGCTAATAGTGTGGTTACTTATCATGGTCATTGTAATTATGATACAAGCAAGCATATAGTGCGGTTATGTATCAGGGTTACATAAGGGAGCCTGATTTAGGCTTATTTAGGTTACGCTATAAATCTACATGATGAATTCTTATCCATATATAGCAGAAGTCTCGCCAGATTCAGGTTCATTCTGTTGTTTTACTCTTTTATTCCAAGTTTTTACTATTTGCTATTCACTATTTTTGTTACCCAATTTTATGATTACCTTCTACAACTTACCCTTTTGAAATTTTCATAACCATAAAATCGAAGATTTAGAATAATGTTCTAATCAGTTCAAAAGAAATGGTTAAATGACGCTGGATTAAATGTAAACGGTTAGGATTTTCGATGCCTTTCACTAATCTGTTCAAGTAAAACTTGTTTCTGAGAACGTCTTTGATCAGTGAACTAAATGATTTTGAATTTGATGCAAGCTTCTGCAGGAGAATATTGGTAAAATATTACAAAAGGATTAGAGATAAAAATTACTCTTTAAGAACGTCTCGGCTAAGATTACACGACCGTCTTCGGCTTATAAACGAGAAGAACCTAAGCTCCAGCTTCTCACATATCAGTGCGTGCCACACAAAAGTCATCATTGAACAGGAAATGAAATTCAAAGCAAAAATTATTATTACAGACTTCCTTTTTATTTGAGCAAGTGTTTAGAGAAACTTCAAAATGAGCCTCTATCTTGGGTTGTAAAACAATTTTTGAAATATTTCCACAGGTGCTGCAGTTCATTATTTTAGGAATGATGCTAATCACATTGTGCTAGACAAAAACAAAGTAAAAGAATATAGTCGGTACTTTAGAAACGTGCCAATAGAGGAGGAAAACTAGAACGTGTATCTGTCTTCACCGCTTCCATTCGTGGGTATAGTTTCACTTATACTATGAACGAAACACCACAGCTCACTAGATGCGCTTCGCATGCCAAGCAGTTAGCATTCAGCCAAAAAACCTGAAGGAAATCAAGTTCTTTCATGCCCATGGAGATGAGTTGTTTTATATCTGCATGATACTCTATTCATTTTAAGATGTGTGTGATAGGTACAGAACTTATTTATTATATTATATAGTTTGTGGAGGTGTGCAGGCCTGATCAAGTCAAGTATCAAAGAGGTTTCAAAAATTTCAAAACGGCAGTAGTATAGTGGGTTACCGTAGCGTCAATGGGAATTAGCATTACAGACCCCCCCTGGGCCAGTATAGCGTCAAGAAAGTAGGTCAACACCCTGGGCCTGTATAGCGTCAATGGAAAAATTAGGTAGAGGGACTAGAACACCCTGGACCTGTATAGCGTCAATGGAAAAATGGAGTAGAGGGACTAGAACACCCTGGGCCTGTATAGCGTCAATGGAAATTTGGTAGAGCGGTGACTAGGAGACTGGGGGTTTGTAGAGCGATAAGCGACAGGTGGCATGTTTCTTTTTTTTAGTAGAGGAAGGGTTTTATATATATATATTCGTTTAGGGGGGGAGACCAAATGAAAATTAAGATCTTTTCGAGGCATTGGAAGTGGCCCTGAAAAGGGCCGTTTTTTGTTATGTGATGTTAACACTATTCCGTTAACATACAGGACATCGCATAGGTCTTCTTATCTTCCTCAAATTTCTCAAAGTTTGTCTTAAGCTGTGTCTCACTTCTGGTCCGTAGATGAGAGTCCGCTTAAGACAGCCTTATCTTTCCACATAACATCTTCTTTTCCAAAGAGTGGCACCGGTGATCCGGATGACAGTCCATTTTGTTTTCACATACATGGGTAAGTCTGTACGGAACAGCATTGAGGATACCAAAGTAGAGGATTCTACGTCGATCAACATCTTCTCTGTGACTAGAACAGGTGAAGGGAATGAAGTGAACCGCGTTTATTTATAATGGAAGACCGGATCGAAACGATTGAAAGGGTTCACCAATCCCAACACGCGTTACAAAATTCAGTCACTTCGCGGAGTCTGTCTTCCAATCCGAAGAGAGCTACCTGTGACGTCACATTTCCTATATAGGCACACTAGCGTCTGTGCGCAGTGAATCGATGCGGTAGTGTTTTGTGAAACATGACGGAACCTAAGAAGACAATGAATTGGGGTGCACCGGCTGTGGAGACGAGAAGTAATGGTACAGCAGCGGCTACCAAAGTGAACACAGTGCTACTTCCCGAAGAGGTTGATTTCAACTGGGATTTAGTAGATTTTTTATCTTCTTCCCAAGAATTTGTTCCGGTACCAATACCTTCGCCACTTTCTCCTTCTTTACCACGTGTCGACGATTTTAAACAAAGACAGAGAGAAGAATTGGAGAAATTTTTACAGCAGCAGAAAGAAGCAGAGCAAGCATTTCTTCTTGAACAGAAACAGCGAGAAGAAGAAGAAGAGGCAAGAAGGAAACAACAGGAAGAAGAAGCAGTAGAGAAGAAGCAAAGTCTAGGAGAGAAGGAGAACAGCGAAAGTCAAACGGTCACGGTACTCTTGGACATTTTGGCCGAGTTAAGAAGTCTGAAACAAATGTATCAGACTTCTTTATTACGGCCCAAGAGAAAAAGACCTTCCCGAGCCAAACAACCTAACCCTGTGACTACACCAGAGATACTGCCCCTAGTGATATCTACTAGATCATTGACAGGACCAAGTCCACAAGTAGGCCTTGGCCGTGGCAAAGGCTTAAGACAGTTAAAGCGAATTGATTCTCGTTCCTGAGTTTGTTCTAAGGAAAAAAACAAACACTCAACAGTCCTTTTCAGGGCTACCCAATACTCTCGAAAAGAGTGGCTATTCATTTTGCCAAAATCAATTAAAACTCAAAATCCCTTCTTTAACCCTATGATGTACGTGTTGTGAGTGTATGAGTGTAGGTCCTTATTATTTCTAAATAATGAAAACCAAGAGACACTTACGTTATTTTCAGTTTGGTCTATTCTGTTACAAATATTTTGCAGTTCAATATCACAACATAACATAACACAACACTTTTAAAAAAGTTCATAGATTTCTTCTGTGTCTTTTTTCTTTCACTCTCTCTGTTTTTCAGTTTCTTCACTTTTACACTTTTTTCCTCTTCTTCGTCTTCTTCTTCCTCACATTTTTCTCGTCTTCTTTTCTTTTCTGTCTTCTCTTTCTGAACGTGTCGGGGTTTTTCTTTTGCCGAGGTCACCTCTGTTTCTTCTTCCTCCTTCTCCTGCTCCTCTTGTTTCTTAGGGCACTCTGAAGACCAATGTCCTTTCTCTTGACAATGATAACAGGTATCTTGACTTTTGTTTCTTTTGACACTGGCCTTGCTTCTTTGGCGGTCTGGACATTCTGTAGCCCAATGCCCTTTCTTTTGACAGATATAGCAAGTATCTTGACTTTTATCTCGAAAGGAAGGAGAGTAGTCCGTCGGCTTGTCTGAAGAAAACTTTCTTATCACACCTCGCAATACTCTAATCAGAAGTTCGATCTGTGTGGGTTCTTCCATTGTGCTGGTCGGCTTGAGAGCGAAATGAATACTGAGAGGGGAGTCACTAGCCCTTTATATATGCCCTGGTCTGACACAGATATATAGGGTTCATGGTGTTTCACAGGTAGTCATTTGACGTTTTGCCGTCAAGATGAAACGATCGCATCATTTCGAAAAGAAAGAAGAAGAAGAAAGCAAGAGGCAGAAACGTGATTTATCGCCTCGCACAGTAGCTGAAGTCTTGGCACAAATTCATGCCAGCGATTTTGAAGATGAGATGAGTGAACCAGAATCGAAGCCTGAAGAGTCTACACCAAATCAAAGTCCATTACCATCCGTAAACCCTGAAAAGTACTACCACATTCGGGAGACGGACAAACGCTCTTCCAGAAAATTTAGAACCACGGCCTACACGTACGCAGTGAAATTTAAAGATTTCAAGTCTGACGTACCCTTGGAAAAAGCAGAAGGGTGCATCACCGATGTGTGGGATTCTTTGTTAACCACACTAAAACGGCAATGTCGAGCCAAAGAAGACGATCGCTTGAGACTTTCTATTCATCACGACAATTTGAAGTCTCCCGTTTGGATCGAGTTTAGCAGTCCAACAGAATTGACACCTTCCAAAATCATGGACAAGATTCAACACGTACAACAATCCAACGACAAATTTCACATCACGGACGGAAAAGCGACACTGTACATGACCCACGTGTCTCTTCCCCAAGGGACAGGTAAAAAAAAGTTGATGTTGGTAGACAACTTGCGTAACCTCAAGCGTAATCTCGTCCAAATTAACAATCCAAAAGACAAGATGTGTTTAGCCCGTGCCATCGTGGTGGGACAAACGTATGCCGACAAGAACGATACGGTAGAATGGAAAAGAGCCTGGAAAACTATTCAACAATCGGACCGAGCCAAACAACGAAAAGAAGCAGAACTCCTGTTACAGCAAGCAGGGTTAGCTAAAGACACACCCTGTGGCATTCCTGAAATGCAAAAGTTGCAAGACATCTTGGCTCCATGTTACACCTTGAAAGTTCACCCTCAAGAAGTGCGCGGACCTCTGTTGTTTCGAGGTCAAGATTTTAAAGACGGAAAATACATTCACGTCTATCATCACGATGAACATTTTGATGCCATTACCAGTATCACTGGATTCCTGTCATACAGTTATTACTGTGAGAAATGTGACTATGGCTATAACAATCGAGAGCAACACAAGCATTGTGGATCGAAATACTCAGGATGTTTAGCTTCTACACCCTGTCTGGACGAAGGACAAGAACGAGTGCATTGCTCTGCTTGTCAGCGCACGTTTCTCAGTCCTGCCTGTTACCAACAACACCTAAAGACGCAAGGTTCACAGCAGAAATGTGCTTGTCAGCTCTTGAGATTGTGCCCTACTTGTGGACAAGGCATACGTACCAACAATGCCAAGGCGCACGTCTGTTCAGGAAAGAAGCGATGTCACATTTGTCGCCAAACCGTGGACTTGGAACACCAATGCTACATTCAAAAATACCATTCCAAACATGAAGAAGAAGAAGAGAATGACCAGAAGAAGAAAGGGAATTTCATCTTTTTCGATTTCGAATGCATGCAAGAGACTGGCATTCACATTCCTAATTTCTGCGTGGCTCACCGAGCGTGCGAGAAGTGCATCCAAGAGCCTATCTTGACTCATTGCCCTTACTGCAGCAAGATTCCTGGAGGACGTGAAAAAATCTTTCGGGGATCGAACACACTGGCCGATTTTGCCCAATGGATCTTAAACCCTATCGACGAGACGTGGAGCCAAGAAGATATCGAACGTTACGGAAATTGTCATCGCCATGCCACGGTGATGGCTCACAATTTCTCGGGATACGATGGACAATTTCTGTTGAGATACTATACGGAACAAAGTACCGAACGTCCGAAAGTCGCTTTGAACGGAGTCAAAATCATTTCCATGCAAGTGGGACAAGTACAGTTTAAAGATTCAATGAGTTACTTGGCTATGCCTTTGAGCCGCATGCCTAAAACGTTTGGCATGACAGAAATGGCCAAAGGTTATTTTCCGCACTTTTTCAATACCGAAGCCAATCAACACGCCGTTCTACCCCATTTGCCTGAGGCTCACTGCTACGACCCCGACAACATGCGTACCGAACAACGAGAAGCTTTCTACGCATGGTACCAGATTCACGCTTCGGACCCTTTTGACTTTCAAGAAGAAATGTTAAAATATTGTCGTTCCGACGTAGACATTTTACGTCACTGCTGTGGAAAATTTCGAGAACTGTTCATGGAACACGGAGGGATCGATCCTTTGAAAGAAGCTTGTACCATTGCCAAAGCGTGTTCCTTAGTGTATCGTCAACGATTCATGCCCGAAAACACCCTAACTGTCATCAGTCCTCAAACGACCAATTTTGTCAAACGTCAATACTCGGTCAAAGCCCTACGTTGGTTACATTACTTGTGTGAGAAGGAAGACAAATGGATCCAACACGCTCGCAACGGAGGAGGCGAAAAGACCATCGGAAGGTATTCGGTAGACGGCTGGGACTTAGAAAACCCCAAGATCGTGTACAAGTTTAACGGGTGCTTATTTCACGGATGTCCCATCTGCTACCCTCAACGTGACACTAAAAACCAGTTTTTACAACGGACCATGGAAGACTTGTACCAGGCCACTTGTCAGCGACGCTTGAAGTTAGAAGAGCAAGGATACCAAGTGGTAGAAATGTGGGAACACGAGTACGATCAACGATTGAAAACCGATCCCGAGTTTTAAGTGCATCGTGGAAAGTTACAAGCTGGTGGACCCACTGAACCCAAGGGACAGTTTGTACGGAGGACGGACGAATGCCACCTGTTTGCTATACCAAGTCGACGAGGAGAAAGGAGAAGAAATCAAATACTTGGACGTGTGTTCTCTGTATCCGTACGTGTGCAAATATTGTCACTTTCCCGCAGGGCACCCACAATTGCTGACGGAACACATCGACGTGGACAATATTCGACAATACGAAGGATTGATCAAGTGTAAAGTCTTGCCTCCCACGAACTTGTACCATCCCGTTTTACCACATCATTGCCAAGGAAAACTGATGTTTCCCTTGTGTCGTACTTGTGCTGAAACGTGCAACCAAGACCACCCTTGTCAGCACACTCAGGAAGAACGAGCCTTGACGGGAACGTGGGTCAGCGTGGAATTGTTTAAAGCTCTGGACTTGGGATACCAACTGTTAGAAGTGTACGAAATTTACCACTTTCCCAAGACAGAAAAATACCACAAGGGCGACGATTCTCAAAAAGGCATTTTTGCAGACTACGTGAATGCCTTTTTGAAACTGAAACAAGAAGCTGGCGGATATCCTTCCTGGTGTCACACTCCCGACGACCAAACAAAGTTCAAAGAGAAATACTGGAAGCAGGAAGGCATCACTTTAGACCACATCGAGAAAAACGAAGGAAGGCGATCGTTTGCCAAAGTGATGTTGAATTGTTTGTGGGGCAAAATGGCACAACGACCGTGTTTACCCAAGACGGAGTATTTGACAGAACCTTTCCGATACTTGCAGATGATTCACGACAAAACCAAATACATGAAACACGTGGACGTTGTTCGTGAGGACTTGCTCTTAATCAATTACGAAGAAGAACTGGACTTTGTAGAAGCCGACGAATTTGGAAATGTCATCATTGCGGCCTACGTGACAGCCCATGCTCGCTTAAAACTGTACGAAGCTTTAGAACTATTAGGAGATCGTGTGCTGTATTTTGACACGGACAGTTGCATCTACATTGATCGCCTGGGTCAACCTCACCCTGTCATCGAAGGAGACCGTTTAGGAGCCTGGACGGACGAGCATCCCGACCACAAGATTCTCAGTTTTGCAAGTGGCGGTCCCAAAAATTACGGCTACGAATACCGGAACAATCAAGGAGATGTGCACACGGAGTGTAAAGTGAAAGGATTGACTCTTAATTATCGCACCAGTCGAGTGGTGAACTTTAGCATATTGAAAGAAGCCTTGCAGTCTGGACAGGATCGAAACTTTAGAGTGACCACCCACGAACCGCACAAGATTGTACGTTTACCCACACACCAAATCGTCAGTCGACCCTTGGAAAAAGTTTATCAAATCGTGTACCAGAAGCGAGTTCGGCTTCCCAATCACTTCACTTTACCGTACGGTATGCCGATATTGGTCAGCATATATAAAGGGACAACGTTCAAGGTCGATAGTTCATTGTGACTACCATTGCTAAGCGAGAAAGATGAATCCATTCACACAGCAAGTATCCAGTAAGAGTAACCTCAAGTACGATGCTGTGCCTTGCGATGATATGGATGCCGTACGCTATGACCTTAGTGATTCAGTACCACATCATCATGGGAACTTTGCTATAACTACTACTTCTACTACCATGCCTACCATGGAAAGTGATGCTGTACGTGTCAAACCTGACGGATGTGAAAGCGATGCCGCTCGTTATCGCACACCTTTTCACTTTACTGGTTTTCACGGTGGATGGCCACCTCCACAGGAAACCAAGCGACTACCACCCTACGGATGTCATGTAAAACTGAGCAAACTCCTAAGGATTTCACCGTACCCTCATCGAAATGAACCTGTGAAAGACGAATATTCGTTCCCTGTGCGTTTGCCAGAATACTGTGATTTTGAAAGTCGATTGCAAACCTTTCAAGGAAAATGGCCAAAATATCTAGGAGGACCTACCCCGAAGAATTAGTCAGAGCCGGATTTTTCTACTTGGGCGAAGGAGATAAAGTCAAGTGCTTCAGTTGCGGTGTCTCACTTCACCAGTGGGAGAAGAAAGATTGCGTTTACCTGGAACATGCTCGATGGTCTCCGGAGTGTCACTACCTACCTTTAGTGGGACCTCGTCATTGAAGTGGCCCTACCATGTTGTGTAAAAAGCTAGCTACGGAGTTAGGAGTCAAACGTTGGACAATCCCTAGACAAGTATTTAAACCCGATGTAAAAAATAATCTTCAAAGATTACCAAACGAATTGCAAGAGAAGATCTACACGGACATATGGCAGGGACTTGCCAGAGTCAAATCTCAATTAGTGACTGTAGAACATTTGTGTCGAGAAATTCATAAGAGGAAATTGACCAAAGTCAACAAACAAGTCCGATTTATCTGGATCAAGTGTGCGTTCGTTCTACTATTTCGCTTTAGACCATTTACATTTGAAGATTTTATTGACATTCTTGACCGTTTCCTGGAATGGCAGTGGTCAGAAATTACTCACTACGTTCATTACTTTCGCTCTAGGAGAAGTATTTGACTGACATGGTTATGGATACTTTACAAGAGAACATTCGTGCTTTGCCTGTGGAATTGAGAGAATGCATTTACTGTGAGTTCGTCAAAATACAAGTGAAACGAAAAGAATCATTGCATCCGTTACGTCACCGATGTTGGAACCACTGGTACCTAAATGCTATAAGAGGATTGATTCTGATGAAAGTGTTCCAGGGGTCAGACATTGATCAACTACTCGTGAGCAAGAAGAATTGTGTTGCTGATAGTGATTATTTTTACTACCAGGTACATTTACTGCATCGAATTCCAGAAGAAGAGTTAGAGGGTTACCAAAATCTTGTACACAATGTAAACTTAGTTGAAGAGGAAACTTCTGAACGACGTGTGATGTACAAGTTAGTGACTAAATATTTTGAATACGCCGACGGAATACGACCACTTCTGTGCAAAAAGTACACTTATAGCAGCCGAAAAAAGAGGGTATAAAAACGTTCTACCATGCCACGACCTTTATCATTCGTGATACAACAGATTCCGTGGAAGGAAATCAATGACCGTATTCAAACGGTAGAGGATTACCAACACCTATTACGAGAACTGTCTCCATTGAATTGGGGTCGACGTGTAGTGTGTGTCTTAGTGACTTGCTTTCTGGGATTTCGTTTACCAGCTGATTCTTTGTGGACTCTTTACGAACAGTACCTATTACTCCAAAACAAAATATGAAAGTGATCCCTTTAAATGTCCACGAGAGACTCATTCTCCTCAAAGCTTTGCGCTTTCATTTGGATACTTCTCAGCCTCTACGGGAAAACAAGATTCGTCAACTTTTAGGTACTGAAGATGTGTACGACGACGTGTGTGTAGCTTGTGACTTACACCCTCACTGGACAGATGTACGTGACTGGAAAAGTTGGGGGTTTGAGGCTTGGGCTAAAGAAGTGGCACACTATACCCAAGATTTGTCATCCTAAAACATTAAAACGTACCGTGAAAAAAGTCACTTTTAAACCTGTGTTAGTGTCCATACCAGAAGAACAGTCTGTCACCGAGGAAAACCACTCTCTTCAAGACAGGACTGTCATTGACATTCCTGGAAGACCATTTCGGGAGGACCCTTGTGTGACTGAACCAAGGAATGTACAGACTCTCAGAACATTACACACTACTCCTACGATTTCACCTCTTGATCACAAAAAATGTTGTACAGAGACTTGTTTATATTCCACTATGGTCGTTTTGTTGTGTTTTTTATTCCTGTACTTAACCATGTGGCTTTTATGTATTTTTGTCTTTCGTGTTGTTCACCATTAAAGATGACAATAAACGTGTCCTGAAAAAGTATAAAAACTCTTGTCTTGTCTGTCTTCGTGTCACAAGTGACATTTTATTACACTACTACTACTATGGCTACCTCTACCGTCTCTGCTCCCTCTTCCTCCACTGTCAAAGTCATTGACGAACACGTAGATCGGACTAGTTGGGAGGCCTTGTATCTTCGCCATCCCTTTAACATGCTTATTGCTGGACCAAGCGGTTCAGGCAAAACCGAATTTGTCAAACGTTTGATCGAACATAAACATCATTTGATCGATCGTCCTCCTCAACGAATCATGTGGTGCTATAAAGAGTGGCAATCGGCGTACAGCCTTCTGCGAGAAAGTCAAGGCG
>JAECUM010051470.1:0-49319 GCA_016617855.1 Megalonaias nervosa | reverse complement strand
GTTTCGAGCGACACAAAATTGACTTTTAAGACATGACTATCCCATTAGAGCACCACACACTTGACTCTCTCTCTCTCTCTCTCTCTCTCTCTCTCTCTCTCTCTCTCTCTCTCTCTCTCTCTCTCTCTCTCTCTCTCTCATCCTTCGGTCGGTTTGACTTAACGTTTACCATCATTCATAAGTCCAGAGATATCGTGGAATAACACAAACGCAAATCCTCTACGTTTGTCATTTCATAGATTAAAATCCCGTATCTTGCTACGATGAGAGAGAGAGAGAGAGAGAGAGAGAGAGAGAGAGAGAGAGAGAGAGAGAGAGAGAGAGAGAGAGAGAGAGAGAGAGAGAGAGAGGCCTTTGGACATTTTCATATTTAATTAATAATAATCGAGTTTTAGAACATTATGCATGAGAGGGGAGGGGGAACAGAAAGCGGAAAGGATTGTGATGAAAATGTGTACCATATTAAATTGATTTAGAAAATGAGGATTATTAATACTTTTCATCGTTATTTTCATACGTCACTAATGATTAATGTGTGGAAATTCGTCATTGATCTAGAATCAACTGCTGGCGGTCGCTAGAATGTTTATATATGCGTATTATTGCGCCATGGGCGGATCAGAATTTCATATACCAATTTTATTGTTATATCAAATTGCTTTATACCAACACTTTAAATGCATGTTATTTTTAATGTATGTGGTATAAATTTATAAATGATTGGATCAACAACTTCGTGTAATAAGGCTTGTGTAACGGATTTATGTGGATAGCACTTGCAGAGTGTAAGACGGAGAGTCTAGGACCAAAGCCATGTTTGAAATACAACAAGAGTGTCGGGGGTAAACGCACTAGTGCGTAACGTGTGGATGTAGAAAATACAGAGCTTTAAAACGGCATAATGATTAAAGATATGATGGCCATGAATCTCCGATAAAAGACGCTGGAGAATATCTCGCTAGATTTTCGGGATCCAAGGTGGTTTAATAGCAAATGGCAATCCACGTAATTTAGACAAAAGATATATACTATATAAATAGAGCAAGGAAAAAACGTCTATGAATTTGGAACGCATGCGTTCCGAGCACATCCCATCATCAAGAATTATGAGGCATCGCGTGCTGGTGTAATTAGAAACCGTCGACTGAAAAGAACGGTCGCTTTGGTTGATATTGCCGGTTATCTCAGATTCACTGTTGGGAAAAGGTATCTCTCACACGAATTTATTTATGAGTGTTACATGGCTTGATCGAAAAAGGCCTTGCTATTGATTACATTGATTCAAATCCAAGAAATAATTCTTTAGAAAATCTTCAGGCTATTACACAGTCAGAATTCTGCAAGAACAGTTAAATCTGTAAATCCACAGACAGGCGAAGAAATAATATGAGATACGCTAAAAATCAAAATCACACACACACACACACACGCACACACACACACACACACACACACACAGATGCATATGCTAAATGCGGGGACAGTGATCCCGAGATCTTGTCAGGTGGTGTCTAGTTTGCTGACAAGTTACTACAACCATAGGGCCTGGAGTATGGTAGCCTAGTTAGGAAAATGTAACGTAAATGGCAGCAGTCCTCATAGTTGGCAGCAGGCTACACTGTTGGCAATACAACAACATGTTTGGCAACTGGGCCCATTTATTGGAAACAGAGCATAAGAGGTGGCAACAGTGCAAAATCTGCAGCACTAAAGTAACAGAGTAGCACAGTGGCGTGACCAGATAGGGGGCGGAGGAGACAAAGAAGTTCATTTATAATGATGCGAATTTTGTACAATTTATTTAGAATCTTGAACAGTGAATTTATAATTTTGCCAATGCAAATGGTTACATGAACTACTCGCATGTTTGATTAATAATGTGTTCACGGTATGGTGAATACATAATTAATGAGTTTTATATGACAACGTCAGTATTGTATCATTTGGTGTGTTTTGTGCGGGTAATAATGAGAAGGTATTGTTACGAATATGTAATTAATATGCTTGTGTGTTAGTTTTAAATTCTTTTTTTATTTCAATTTTATTTCATTATATTTTATTGTAATGATAATTTTTATTCTCGGAAAATTCACTTCTCTGTTTTGACCTGAGTAAAATGTTAACGGTATTACATTATCAACACTTTTAGCTCACGTTGATTGAGACGTTTTGTAAACACTAAGCGGAAATGACTGGCTATTAGCAAGGTCATGTTCGGCCCACGTGTTAGCTGAATTGTAAACAGTTTTAGTTTTAAATTCATTTCCAGTGTGGGAATCTGATTCTTAGATAGGGTTATTCTTGCCTACGTGATAATTGGCATTTGTTTTACTGCGCTGTTCAAATTAGTGATCACGTAGCCCTGTCACGTGAGCCACCATGTGATCTAAAATCGAGGCTTAAAACAGCCATTTTGCTAGTAGATTGAGCAGTCGTAAAATTGTACCATTGGGCTCAAGGTTTCTGTCAAGTTGTTGCTATATGAGTTGATTTTCGTATTTAAAATAATTTATTCACCCTGTGAAATATTCTACTTCAACGAAATCCTTGGACAAAGATATTAGTGGAGATTTATTCTGGAATTCTAAACGGGAACATTATAAATTGTGTTTCAACGAGGATCTGTTGCCATCAGTATCAGTACAACGACCTCATCTGACGTCATCGCCTTCCATATTGGAACTTCATAGAGATTCGAACCTGGATTCAATTAGAACTGTTTAGTGATAGGACTTACATTTTTCAAATCTAGGATTAAATTTTGGGTTATATTCACAAACCGTAAGTCCTATTTCATATTTTTATCTTGTTTTCTAGGGAAATAAATAAGTTAGTTAAAATTTACAAAGCTTGTCGACTTCACTCTTTTCTTTTCTTACATTTGTACGAGCCTACACGTAAGAATAGAAAATTGGGGGCTCGTGCGGGATATATGAATTTTGGCTAAATATTTCAGAAAATTGTTTTTCTGAAATTTATATTCTCCTAGTTTTTAAATCCCAAGTACTATTTTACATTTTGTTTGAAATCTTTAGTGCAAATAACAGGCTTTTTCATAATATCATCAAAAGAAGAGAATTTTTTGGAATTTTACCCAGGAGTGTTTGGATATTTTGAAAATGGAAGTAGAGCTTAAAAAGTTGGAATTAGATATAAGGCAGGTTCAGTTTCAGATAGAAAAGATACAAATAGAAAGAGAAAGGGAAGTAAGACAAATGCAATTTGAGAAAGAAAAACTAGATATACAATTATAAAGAGAGAAGGATGAAAGGGAATTTCAAATTCGGTTTAAAGAATTAGAGCTGGCAAAAGTAAAACACTCCCCTACTTTTCATGTTTACAAAAATATCAAGTTGGCACCCCCTTTTCTGGAAAACGAAGTAGACAGCTATTTTCCTTATTCTGAAAAGGTTGCTGAAAATTTGAAATGGCCAAGGGAGTACTGGGATCTATTATTACAATGTGTACTTACTGGTAGAGCTCGTAATATTTACATTTCACTGTCACTAAAACAGAGTGCTGAGTATGATGTGGTTAAGGACTGTATTTTGAAGGGTTATGAGTTAGTCCCCGAGGCTTATCGGCAAAAATTCAGGAATTCTTGAAAACCAACTGACCAGACCTATGTCGAATTTGCATGGGAAAAAGCACAACAATTTGATAGGTGGTGCTCTTCTAGAAGCACTCACAAACTGGAAGCCTGTCAGTGACCGAATCATCGCAGCTCGATTCCAAACAAGCCTCACGAAGATCACCGTGGTGCAAGCATATGCTCCCATCGAGGACGCCGAGGACACCGCCAAAGATGCTTTTTATGAGCAGCTCCAAGAAACATTGGACGATTCCCCGCGACACGACCTCGTACTTATTTGCGGCGACTTTAACGTTAAGATCGGTAGCCAACGCCGTGGATTTGAGCACGCAATCGGGCCGCACGGATGGGCGGATGCGACAAATGACAATGGTGACCGACTTATCTCTTTTTGCGCAGCAAACGGCTTGTCAATCGGGAACACCTTCTTCGATGATAAGCAGATCCACAAGAAAACTTGGCGGTCTCCCGACGGACGTACACTCAACGAGATCGATCATGACTGCATTAGTAAGTGGTGGAGATCGTAGCTGCTGGACGGGCGAGTGCGCAGAGGAGCTGACGTTTGTTCTGACCACTATCTACTTGCCGCCATGTGTCGACTCCGTCTGAAGCGGCAACAGGTGCAGCAAAAGCGGCCACCTCCTTTCGCAGTGGAAAAGCTTAAAGATTGTGCAACCTCAGAAAGATTTCAAATCGAGTTGCCAAATCGGTTTAGCCAGCTGGCCATGGAGCTGGATGTCGAAGGGAGCTGGGAAAGATGCAAGGATGCGTAATTGGTAGCGCCGAGGCGAGTGTTGGGAGGAGACGAGGAACGTATAAGGAGCGATGGATTCAGGAACGGTCTTGGGAATTGATCGACGAAAGGAAGAAGATGCGTCAGAAACGTGACCAGGCAAGGACAGAGCAAGAACGATTGAAAGCATCGGAAGCCTATCGAGAATCAGATCGGAAAGTGAAGAGAAGCTGTAGGCGAGACAAGCGAGAGTGGCTAGATCAGAAGAACCAAGAAGCACAGTAAGCGGCTGAGAAAAATGACACAAAGACGCTCTACCGCATCGTTCGCGACCTCACCGGAGCGAAGAGTGGACACGGAGCCCCTATCAAGGACAAAAATGGAAAGCCGTGTCTAACCAAAGAAGAACAAGACGCTCGATGGGTTGAGCACTTCAAGGAAACGCTAAATCAGCCTACCCCAGAAACTACCTTCACTTTTGATCCACCCGACCCAGCAAACAACCTGGCCGTGCGCACGGAAGAAATATCAACAGCAGAGACTGAGATGGCGGTACGGCACCTAAAGAATAACAAAGCACCTGGCCTGGATATGGTGTCTGCAGAAATGCTCAAGCACGGTGGACAGTGTCTGGTCAACAAACTGACAGATATTCTAAACTCATATTGATTGACGACATGAGTACCCGAAGAGTGGCGCAAGGGAGTCATCGTCAAACTTCGAAAGAAAGGAAACCAGGCGGACTGTACCAACTGGCGAGGAATCACACTCCTCTCGGTCCCTGTCAAAGTGTTTAGTATTGTCCTGCTACGGCGACTAAAGGAAGCTGTGGACGCGAAGCTCCGAGAAGAACAGGCTGGCTTTCGTCGCGGCCGATCGTGCAATGAACAAATATTCGTTTTGAGAAACATTATCGAGCAGAGTCTGGAACACCAATAGCGGCTCATTATCAACTTTGTCGATTTTACCAAGGCCTTCGATAGCATACATCGTGAGTCGCTTTGGAGCATAGCGAGGTTGTACGGCATCCCGGAGCGATTCGTTGAGGTCTTTAGAAACCTCTACCTCGACTCAAGCTGCTGTGTCAGGACGGAAGACGGCACCACAGACTTCTTTGCCATCGAAACTGGCGTGCGACAGGGATGTATCGTGTCTCCTTTCCTCTTCCTTATGGTGATCGATTTCGTTATGCGAAAGGCCATGGACCGACATGATTTTGGAATTCCATGGCTGAAACCAAACCGGCTAACTGACCTTGACTTCGCGGATGACATTGCACTCCTTGGCGCCACGAATAAAAAAGCGCAAGAAATGACAATGAGCCTGGAACGCGAAACGGCCCGAGTTGGACTTAGGATAAGCGGGATTAAGACAACGATCATGAGGATCGGATATACCACAGCAAGGGACGCCGTAAAGATTGGTCAGCAACAACTTGAGGAGGTAGAGAAATTCACCTACCTAGGCAGCACCCTAACCAACGATGGCGACATCGACCACGATGTCGCTTGCAGAATAGGGAATGCAGGGGCAGTCTTTCAACGGCATCGACCAATCTGGGCCAACGCGCAAATCAGTGTAGTAACGAAAATCCGGCTATTCAATACCATACTCGTCCCGACTGCAACCTATGCATGTGAAACGTGGAAGATGTTGGCCCGGATCGCAAGGAGGCTTTTTTGGTTGCGTTGAATTCTGCAAGTCTCGTACAAGGATCGCATCACAAATGAAGAGATCCACCAGCGAACAGGCACCCGCCCTCTCAACGACATTGTGACAGAGCGCCGGCTACGTTTTGCTGGCCACGTACTCCGGCAACCAATCTCACGGCATCCAAGAAACGCCATCTCGTGGACGCCACGGGGAAGACGAAAACAAGGCCGCCCCCGAACTATATGGCGACGCACCTTCATCGAAGATCTGAGAGCGCTGGGCATATCATTGGATGACGCTGAAACCATTGCGACAGATCGACCTCGATGGAGAGCACTCACTGCCCAATGCACCGAACGGCGCAGGAAGAACTAAGTCTAAGTCTAAGTAAGCTCTTCTAGAAAGGTCAATAAAGATTACGAAAGATACAGACAACTCATATTACTTGAAGAGTTCAGGAACTGTGTCCATAGTGACATTAGTATGTATCTTTACGAGCATCAGATCGAAACTCTGGAAGATGCTGCTCTTGCTACTGATGAGTATTCCTTAACTCATTAAGTTCCTGTTGTAGGCAAATCTTTCACTCAGCAATATACTGGTAGAAAGGTATTTCAGCCTAATACGACTCCTTATAAAACTCAATCTGGCACGACTTCTAAAAATCAAGCTTCTGATAAACTTGATTCAAAATCCTTGTCTATTCCTACGTGTACCTATTGCAAGAAAAAAGGACAAGTCATTTCTGATTGCTTCAAATTGAAATATAGGCATCAGAATCAAGATATACCTATCCCAAATGCTCTTATTTCTAAGAGGTCAAGGTCACGGTCATGTATTGAAAGCAATACATTTGTTGGGCCTAACAAACCCCAGTCTGATTGTTTTATGGAGAATTGTTACCCATTCATGTGGAAGGGTTCTATATCACTCTTGTGTGATTTGGCCAATCCTATCCTTATTTAAATGTAATGGCATACAGGAGCTTCTCAGAGTCTTGTATTATCAGGTACTTTGCCTTTTTCTGAGAAGTCCTGTTCTAATGAGAGTGTTCTCATTCAGGGAGCAGAGTGCGGCTTTGTTAATGTTCCTCTCCATTCTGTACATTTGTCATCAGACTTAGTTTCAAGACCTGTGACAGTCGGTATTGTGCATACTTTACCCGTTGAGGGCATTCATTTGTTACTAGGCAACGACCTAGCTGGAGACAAGGTTGTGGTTAATCCACTTGTAACTGACAAGCCTTCTTTGGATCAGAACGTTGATCTTATTAATAAAGAATACCCTGATTTATACCCAGCTTGTGCAATTACTACAGCTATGGCAAAGAAAACTCTTGAGAATGATTTCGATAAGGACAGTATTCCTTTAGCTGACACATGTATTGGGCAGGCTTTTGATGAGGTCACTTTCACTCCTAATTTGGATCAATCAAAAGGTATTAATCACAGTGATCCTCTTTTAAATACTCATTCTCTTTTATCTAATCAGGGTGATAAACGACATACACTTTCTGTCAAACAGGAAAAAGATCCTGAGATCTCCTGTTTGTTTCAGCGGGCCATTAGTGAAACTGAAGCCACTGAAGTACCTGTCTGTTATTTCATTAAAAATGGAATTCTTATGAGAAAATGGAGACTCCCGAGGTACTTGCTAGTGACGAATGGTCAGTGAACTGTCAGATTGTAGTTCCAAAATCTTACAGACAGGAAATAGTTTGGCCCATGAAACTCCTCTGGCTGGTCCTTTAGGGATAAATAAAACTTATCACAAGATCTTGACTCACTTTTATTGGCCAAAAATCAAAAGTGATGTTTGTAAATTTTGTAGATCTTGTCATACTTGTTAAATGGTAGGAAAACCCAATCAAAAGATACCTAAGGATCTTCTGCAACCTATTCCTGCATTTGACGAACCATTTAGCAGAATTATGGTAGATTGTGTTGGTACCTTACCTAAGAACAAGTCAGACAACCAGTATTTGTTGACCATTATATGTGCGTCACCAAGATTCCCAGAGGCAATTCCTTTGAGGAATATTAAAACCAAAACCATAGTAAAAGCATTGAGAATTTTTTTTTAAATACTAAATTTGGCCTTCTCAAATCTGTCCAATCGGATCAAGGGTCAAATTTTATATCTGGAATTTTCCAGCTAGTAATGCTTGAATTTGACACTCAGCAATTCAAGTCAAAAGTGAAGTTATGGTTTCACAGAACTTTAATTGAGAGAAGTTTAGAGTCTTGTAATGGAGCTCATTCTCTCTTGCTCATTCTTCGAAATTTTCTTCAAATTAGATTTTACGGCCCTTACAAAGTAAAGATAAAAATAAATGAGTTAAATTATAATAATAGTACTCTGATCTAAATAATTTAATGGAACACTAGTATATTGAAAGAGATAGCCAAGTAAATCATGCAATTACTTTAGTTGTACCTGTCCCACCAATTGAGCATTTAAGTGAAGAAATTCAATCGGACACTGTTGATCTTGGAGCAACAAATCTTCAGAATTCGGAAGTTATGAAAAATCGGGACCAGAAAATTAACATTTGCAACAACAAGAAAAGGAATGAACTTAAACAGTTATTATTCGAATATGAGCACTTGTTTCCAGATATTCCTACAAAATTTGTCATGACGTTGAAATTATAGATTCAGAGCCTGTGAAACAACACCCATACAGGATGAACCCTCTCAAACAGGAATACTCGAAAATGGAAATTCAGTATTTGCTGGCGAAAGATTTCATAGAGCCCAGTGAAAGTGACTGGAGTTCACCATGTATACTTGTTCCGAAACCAGATTAAACTTTCCGTATGTGCACTGATTATAGGAAGGTGAACAGTGTGACAAAAACAGATTCATTTCCATTACCAAGAATCGATGACTGTATTGATAAAATTGAAAATGCCAAGTGCGTCACCAAATTTGGCAAATTCCACTAATGGAAAGAGCAAAGGAAATTCGGCATTTATGACTCCAGATGGACTCTATCAATATAAAGTAATGCCGTTCGGGATGAAGGGTTCCCCAAGTACTTTTCAACGCTTGATGAATATGATTACCTCTGGTCTAGATAATTGTGATGCTTACATCGATGATGTCATCATCTACAACGACACCTAGAAAGAACATCCAGCCACGATTTGGAAATTCTTTGACAGACTCACTGATGCAAATTTGACAATCATTTTATCTAAAAGTGAGTTTTGCCGTGCTTGTGTAACTTTTCTAGGACATATTGTGGGACATGGTCAAGTTAAACCTATAGATGCTATGGTCAAGGCTATCCCTGATTTCCCTGTGCCTGTCAGTAAAAAGCAACTGATGCGAGTTTTGAGTATGGCCGGATACTATCGGAATTTTGTTCCAATTTTTCTAATATTGCTGAACCCCTGACAAACTTGTTGAGTACAAAAAACAAGTTTCTTTTAACTGAAAAATGTCAGGAGGCTTTTGATATGTTAAACGCCATACTCAAAAGTGCGCTGGTTCTCACAGCTCCAAATTTCAATCAGTCTTTTAAATCATCTGCTGTTGCAAGTGATGTTGGAGTTGGAGCAGTATTGAAAGTGAGTTTTGCCGTGCTTGTGTAACTTTTCTAGGACATATTGTGGGACATGGTCAAGTTAAACCTACAGATGCTATGGTCAAGGCTATCCCTGATTTCCTTGTGCCTGCCAGTCAAAAGCAACTGATGCGATTTTTGAGTATGACCGGATACTATCTGAAATTTTGTTCAAATTTTTCTAATATTGTTGAACTCCTAACAAACTTGTTGAGCAAGAAAAACAACAAAAATGTCAGGAGGCTTTTGATAGGTTAAAAGCCATACTCAAAAGTGCTCCGGTTCTCCAAATTTCAATCAATCTTTTAAATTATCTGTTGTTGCAAGTGATGTTGAGGTTCGTGCAGTATTGATTCAAGAAGACAGAAATGGTGTTGATCACCCAGTGTTCTATTTCTCTAAGAACTTAAAGAAGCACCAAAGGAATTACTCAACAATCGAGAAGGAATGTTTGGCTTTAATATTGGCATTACAGCATTTTGAAGTTTACATTGGTTCAGCTCATTCTCCGGTTGTTGTGTTTAGTGATCACAACCCCATTACTTTCATCGACAAGATGAAAAATAAAAATCAAAGATTATTCAGGTGGAATTTGTTTTTACAAGAATATAATCTTGACATCAGGCACATCAAAGGAAAAGACAATTTGATTGCAGATGCACGTTCCCGTGTATAGAAATATTATTTCATGTACACTTTGTATAATTTATAAGAGTTTTGTTATGTAATGTTGTTTACCTTATGTATAATTTACATATGGTAAAAAGAAAGCTTTATTATATAAATCTTTCTTTTTCTTTATGGGGGAAGTGTTACGAATATGTAATTAAATTGCTTGTGTGTTAGTTTCAAATTCTTTTAAATTTTAATTTTGTTTCATTATATTTTATTGTAATGATAATTTTTACTGGATTTGACTATTTTCGGAAAATTCACTTCTCTGTTTTGAACTGAGTAAAATGTTAAAGGTGTTACATTATCAATATTTTTAGCTTACCTTGGTTGAGACGTTTTGTAAACACTAAGTGGAAATGACTGGCTATTAGCAAGGTCATGTTAGGCCCACGTGTTAGCTGAATTGTAAACAGTTTTTTTTGTAAATTCATTTCCAATGTGGGAATCTGATTCTTAGATAGGGTTATTCTTGCCTACGTGATAATTGGCATTTGTTTTACTGCGCTGTTCAAATTAGTGATCACGTAGCCCTGTCACGTGAGCCACCATGTGATCTAAAATCGAGGCTTAAAACAGTCATTTTGCTAGGAGACTGAGCAGTCATAAAATTGTACCATTGGGGTGAAGGTAGTTGTCAAGTTGTTGCAATTTGAGTTGATTTTCGTATTTAAAATAATTTATTCATCCTGTGAAATATTCTACTTCAACGAAATCCTTGGACAAAGATATTTGTGGAAATTTATTCTGGAATTCTAAACGGGAACATTATAAATTGTGTTTCAACGAGGATCTGTTGCCATCAGTATCAGTACAACGACCTCATCTGACGTCATCGCCTTCCATATTGGAACTTCATAGAGATTCGAACCTGGATTCAATTAGAACTGTTTAGTGATAGGACTTACATTTTTCAAATCTAGGATTAAATTTTGGATTATATTCACAAACCGTAAGTCCTATTTCATATTTTTATCTTGTTTTCTAGGGAAATAAATAAGTTAGTTAAAATTTACAAAGCTTGTTGACTTCACTCTTTTCTTTTCTTACATTTGTACGAGCCTACACGTAACAGTATAGCTTCATGTTTTATGTTAATGTTTTGGGGTCTAAGGCAGTACATTATTAGAGTATTCGTGTGTTATGGCTTTTTTAATTATTGCTATATGTCTTCATCCGTTTCATTGTTGCATGAATCTTTATGGGGAGGGTTTGTAGAGACTCTCATATTTCATTATGCTAGATTATTTTCATTCGCATGCAACTGTGTTCGGTGTCTTCACTTAATGCATATCCATTCGGTTTTTATCCTGTTACATTACTATCATGTATCTTGATAGCGGCAATCTGTATCGATCTGCAATGATGCAACTACCTCCTGTAGGCGAGTTTCAAAGGATCTCTTCAGCAGATATACACAAACATATATGTGAGTATTATAAAAACAATGACCGTGGATATTTTTCCGAAGTTGACAAGGAATAAATGGACACCAACAATGATTATCCACAAGTCTCGGAATCGCGGTCATCATACTAGTGTGTGATCGTGGATAATTTCAGGCATAAATTTACTGTATGCGCCAAGTTTGTCCAGAACCTGCGCCGCAATCTTGGTTACGTCGTCTACGTACGAAACATTGAAGCAATATCTGCGGTTGGGAATGGTTGCGTATAAAATCCATATGGTGTTGCCATTTCGCCAATGTGCGTGGAAGGGTCCTTACATTCAGATTAATACACATCTGCGAACGGAAGCCACCAACGAATTTGGAAAGGATAAGAACAATTTGGGAAAACCATGGAAAATCTATTAAAAAAAAAAAAACAATTCGCGTTGATCTTGTCCTGGACAGTGACCAACAAAACGTTACAGTGTTTGTGTTACGTAAAGTATTCAGTAGTGAACTCGTTTCTGTACACAGCAAGAAAGCTAAGCTGAAGTTGACGAAACCAACGTACGTTGTTGAGTTTTCCTAGCAATGGATCATGCCGCGGTACAATAATAACATCAAGATAATGTACACGGATACTGACTTGTTGCTGATACACATCACTACCAATGAACTCAGCTTGGACATGGGGGAGACATTGCTTGTAAACGAGTTTGCCACTAGCGACAACCCGATGGGCAGTGCACTATTCAGAAAAGTCAACAAGAAAGTCGCACGGAAATTCAAAGACGACTGCGCGACCAAGCCCATCGAGTAATAAGTAGGGTATAAACCTAAAATATGCTTTATTGCCATGCCTCCGCGTACCCTTTCATATGGGAGAAACAAAGATGAGTCTGGTAACTTCGCTGGGTGTCCTCGTATCAAACAATCCAGGCAAAATTATCCTTGTGAATCTGCCACAAATCTGTTTTGGCAAACCACACTCTAGCAACATTTTATGTAACTTTTCAACGGGCGCTTCGCCCTTCCAATTTTTCACTGGTTGCTCATCAACCACACATGCACGCCTAGACGTTTTGCGCGTTTATTTTTGAAATTATTAAATACACTAATGATTTGTATAACATGATGACTTCTGGTAAGACACTTCCTATATTACATGAAAACGATGCCCCGATGCAGAGTGTAGTAGCAAATATAGCCCCAAGCAATATCAACGAAGTAGGGTTTTCTGGAGGTGAATGACTTCGGGGCAATGCCATACATTCAAAATCGGACTTTGCCTTATGTTCGATCGCAACCAGTTGGAGACATCGACGAGAATAATTCGTTTGTGTTTTCGTCGGGTACCATCTAAAATGTAATTGGACTTTAATGAGAATGATGAGATCGGTGGATAATAACGATTTTCCCGCAGACCAACGAATTCTGCGTTAAGGGCCTGTCTGTACTAGGTACAATATCCCAAATATTGTAAGGATAACCTCGACGTTTCAGGTTAATTTAACCCGCGACGGTATCAGTGGCAGTTACAGTTATTTGGGGTACATATTGTTTGGATTTGTCCCGATCGCCTCCACATCCCATCTGATATCGAATTCTATTACGCCGTTAGTGTATTTTCCATGATGCAAATCCCGGTTAAAGGACCTTCATTTTACCCTTGTCGATCAAAAGAGGCATATGTTAGACATATTAGGGAGACTATAACGATACAACTGTACATTAGAGATGGACCTGATCTTTAATGCAATGACAATCGTACGCGTACGCGTATGTGTTATACCAGTGTATGCTGTCCACTTTAACGTGAAATATTGCGTAGATTTTTCACATGAACACCACTATTTATCGCGGGCCAAGCCTGGCGCGCTCCACCAGTCGCTATACAGATTGGAATGCTACTCGTTGATAACTATAACGATTAGAGACACACACGATAACCAAACCAAACACTTCCATCGACAGCAACAATGCCAGCAACGGTTAATAAAATTATCAACGAAGCTGCTCAACAAATTATCAATGAAGTCACTAAACAACGCTTGACATAAGCTAATAAAAATTAAATGATTGCAAATATTGCAATGGGGAACAGATAGTGTTGTCTCGTGATAGGTTTTAGACCAAACCGATAATGTATAAACGATAAACAAATTCAAAGATTTATCAGATTCCACGCTGGACATTGACGCGCCTGTGTTACTAGATAGAGGCATTCAAAATTGCCAATATTACGCGTACGAGGTTAGGGATCTAAACTCGCAAGGACCAATAGAACTTAAGTTTCAGGACACATGTTGGTGTTTTCTTCTATGGAAGGCATTCTTGGAAGTCCTAGGAAAGCTTGGACGCAACGACAACAACGTCGCATACGATGGCAGTGACAAAATTGGATTTGTCAACAATGACATAATGACATTGTTCAACAGCGCATGTTATTTTATCGACCGAAAGGAAATCGTGGCCTGTTTGGAAAATGTTGATATTGCAACTACAAATTTGGACTTGCCAGATACAACACTGAATATGCATGATACGCTGGTTTCTCTATTATTATTGTCAAGGACTTCATAAAGATCACATCCCGAATATCTTTTGTAAACGTATACTGGCTGCTTTCGTAGACGAGCAAATCAATGGTATGCCCGACAGGCCTGATGTTAGCGGTGGTTCTTCACTGTTTGACGCCAACCAGAATTTTAATATTGGCTTTGCAGCGTGAGGAAACACGTTTGAAGCGTTCGGATAGTTTTTTGCACGATTCTACTCTCACACATATTTGGGTTGTATAGAGACTTTCGCAATGTTATTTTCGGGGCAAAACGCACGAAACGGCAACAGCAATGATGCACTTTGGTGTGATGATGACACCGTCGATAGTAAAGTTGTGTTATCTATGCTTTGGATTCCCTCAATGAGTCAGTGGCCACAGACGCACGTTTGACATCATTTATAGAATCTGGCGGAACATCTATGATTTCATCTTTGCGATGATTACAAATTTGATACAAGGTACTGATCGAATAGAATATTGATGGAAAATAATTAACCAACAATGTTTGGCTGTTTGTGGCATTTCAAATCAGAGACAATCTGGTCACCGAACTGGTGAGTTTGATGTCTGAGTTCTCTCTGAGGTTAAATGGTCATCAAGAGCTCAACTAAGACATTTTTGCTCGACTTTCAAAACAATAATATCGCGCGTGTGTATTAAATGCATTTGAAAGACATGGGCCGAAAGAAGAGCGTTGAAATAGGCTTGCAGATTTCCCTAAACGACTTTACTACGGTATACCGGTTTTATTTCTTTTCTCTCGATGATCTACACCTGGTTAAGCACTCCGTGGTGGATATGTACTTCAAAGCACATGAATGTGATGATGCAAATTATAGATGCGTTTTCGTGATTCTCTCTCACAAGACTGTTGTTGTAAGCCTAGTCGTTGATGGATACGAAAGTGTGTCCATTGACTAATTTTAATCTACTCATGATGACAAAGTCTGTATGCGTGATGAACTTGTGTCGATGAAACCGGCATCGTTACACTAGATTCGGCAACATGACTAGGAAAGCATTGCGTTGCATGCGTGGAAACACCTTGACATCCTATTGCACTTTGAATCTTACGGGCTTGCACCTCTACGTAAAGTTGGTGATTATTTCAAAAACTGGTATTGGGCTGCCATCGCTGGATGACTGACACTGTTTCATTCAATACTGCCGTTGCAAAACTCGAACAAAAAGCCCAAAACGCAGACATCTGCTTGTTAATTCTAGATTGTCACTTAGAAGCTACATTTGAAAAATATACAAACCACAGGTGTGCATATGGCCATGTTTGCCGTCAAAACTGATTTAATCGAGTTGAGCGACCGGGCTGTTGTTGGCGTCGACACAAACTTGATTTTTAAGATCGAACTGGAAAACTGCAAATGTCCAAATTAGATATCGACGACATAGTTTTGAAACTGCGTGGCACAATCGCAAAAAACATGGGAGAAAGTATTGTAAACGAGTGAATCAGGGACGACGCCCTGTTGGTGGAATTTAAAAAAGGAAGTCGACGATGATAATACTATCACTAATAATATGTAGATATAACAGCCACCTGGGTGTTATCAGCCATATCCTCGCCAATGTGCGTCGTAACTTTATGGAAGGCAGTTAAAGGAAAATTAACCTGAGAAGCACAGTCAATAACTGGTGGAGTAGCAAATGGCAGACTTGTTTTTGTTTTTCTCACCAGTGCCAATTATGGGTTTGACAGACCTAAACCACACATCTCAAAGGTGCCGAGTTCGGATCCTACTTGTTCATCTTAACCGGAACTAAATGTGGGTAGGGTACAATATCATTGTTTGGAAAGAAGACTTTGGTAATCGTATTCTACTATCGCGTGTCATCAACGACAATATTTCAGTATCTTTCACATATGCAATAACGGGTAGCTAGTCGCCGGAGATGAAATTCAGTTCAACGAACTCGACATCTATGCGGTGGTGGATGCCAACATCAATGGCGATTTTGTGCCGCTTGTTGACCAACATCTTCATTAAAATTTCCTTACCATACAATAATATATGCTCAAATATAGTCTTGCCAAGGGACAAATAGAAGTCGACCGATACAACCACCGTGATGTGTCTACCAACTCGAAACCAGAGTGGAATCATTAGCACTCACAAATGCCCAGGCGCAGGCAGCTGCGAAAACACAGAGGGATTATGTTTTTTCAACAATAAAATAGAATCCACCTACAAATTCCTACCGATTACATTCCCCCATCATTTATATAGAATCAGCATTGATTCAGTCAGGAAAAGAAAGACTATGACTGACTTCGACTGATATTCACCAGATGCTTTATTATAAAAATTATACTGCATTTCATAGACGAACTATTTGGAAAAGAAGCGAAACAGATGGTAGAATGCAATCCAGGAAGATAAGGAGTTTGAATAATATTCTTATTTGACCAGCAGTAGTATCATAATGTGCGTGTTTGAGACCACTCTTACCTATCACGACCCTCAACCCATGAACCCCTGCTGCGGCTTCCACATTGGATCCTCGCAGGTTTTATTTCAGGTGATAAGGATGAATTCAACACTTTCGATCAAGAAATGAAACACGGTCATTTAAAGTAGAACCAAAAGCAAAACTAGTTGTTGTTGATGTGAATCAAACAAAATTCAAATTATATGCATGTATATAATCATCGTTCAGAAGCCCTCTGATCATAAGACACTGAACTTACATGAAAACATAACTTCTGCATTTAACAAAATCAAAGAATGTATAGTAACTAGCACAATAAGAGCAGACGTGATTAGTACATTGCATTATTTCCAAGATTGAATTTAGCAATATAAATTTGAAAAGTATACAGTAAGCTTAACTAGTCCATACTTACCATGAGAAATATGATCCATGAGTGACGAACTGAAATCAAGAGCCGGGTGATTGCGCAGGCTTTATTTATTATTGTTGTAATATTGTCATGCGTCAAGATACAGTTCAATGTAAACAAAATTTGAAAAAAATTATTTAGCATAAGAAAAAGAATGATATGATCCGTTTGTGTAAATACCTCAAAACAATAGAAAATATTGATCAAGTCTTCTAGTGCTACAAAGTATTAATGACCCTAGATATTTTCAGTAGTAGAATTCTACTCAATTTTACAAGCACACGGTGTTTGTACTGGGAGATATATATATAATTTTAGGCTATTTTGTTTCTATCTAAGGAGGTGGCGTTCCCTTTGATTAACATTCAGCGGATAACTTATTGATCAATGTATGTGGTGACTTAGTAATCACCGTAACGGTTTTAACAGAGAAACAATAACCTGTCAATGTAAGTAAAACCTACTTCACGATATTACAAAGAAAAGGATTAATAGCTATTTTTTAAGTCTATTGTTCTTGTTACCAAAACATGACAAAAGTCGTCAGTATATTTCTTTGAAAATCTCTTAAAGTGATCAGTAATGAATATAAGCATAATCAGCCTATAACAATGTAAACCAAACAGGAGAGATAATAAATACATATTTTTCTGATTGCTCCACAGTGACTCGTCAGCTGGAGTTACAAAAGAACCGAAACCCACTGTAAAGATGCTCAACCAAAATAGAGAAATGTCGGTATATGTTCCGCCAGATTATGTTACAGAGCGTGAGTGGGAGTTCAATGATTGTGTTTACCACCGTTAATAATGATTGAATGAGTTGGATGGGTTGAATGTTAATAGGAAACTTTTGTGTAGGTTTACATTCAATAATCTTTATGCCGAGTCAGGTGTACGTTTTGTTACTGGTGTGATGAAAAGTGGCATAACTGAGGGAAATATTCGGCCTTTTAGGACTGGTTAGTATTTAGACTTGAATTGTATGGCTCTGTTAACATTGATACATGATTTGATCATCCATTACGAAACCATAAAACTAGTCTGTATTTTATCTCGACATTAGATATGGCTACAGTCTGTATGTTTTCCTGAAACAGAGTAGAATTATTCTAATAAACATCAATTTCAATCTTGACTTACCTTGTTCATGCAAGAGGATCCACAACAGATTTTAAAACACCGCTGGCTGTCTATAGCTATTGTTTGTCATGATCAAATCAAAATGCATCCAGCATTTGAATTTCCACTCAGTGACTGGAATATACAAGACTTTCCAGAAACCTTCCTGTTTCTATTACGATTTCTTCCTTGTGCAGCCGGCTAATGTATGGCTTGATTGGTTTGATAACAGGATCATCGATCCACCCGTTATCAGCACATTTTAAGTAAACGTGATAAATGAACCGGATTCGGCCTGTCGCACTCTACGCCCACATGGGGAATCAGATACATCATTCATGGAAAAGGTGGCGAATGCGTAACTTTGCAGCTAATGAGACCAACATTGACTGACCTTTAGTTACTGGAATAGTTCATATCTTGCTTTATCAAGAAAAGGTCGGGGCTCAGGGTGGCCGACTGGTCTAAAGCGATCGCCTCTAACGATCACTGCCATATCACCTCTCTCCGTATAGGTTGGAATATTGGGCCTTGGTTCTTTTTACAGAGCTTGCGGTCTCCTCGTTCTGTCACACATTTTCATATATGCTGTATTACCTGTATCTACCTGTAAAGTATGCACTATCATTTTAATTCATAATTCTTGACTCTGTATTGCCGTAGAGAATTCAATCAAAACTTAGTGGCTAAGAGATTCCAGATACATTTGATTTAGAGTGAAATCTGTGGATATTGTAGTTCGCGTACCTAAATTCTAAAAAAAGGCATCTTTTACAAGAGTTCTAAAATAAAGTTTATTCAGTTTACATTTAAATGTCGTATCTCCTACGATATAGGTGACACCTTCCCAATCTATAAATATTCTTTCACACCTTAAACAGATTTGTTTCATTGGAGTTATGATTTCTAGATACTGAGTTTGGTTTTCACAACACGGCCAATACAATGTTTGTAAGTGCCAATCATTCACCAAAAGAAACAAAATAAATTTCTACGGGGTGAGCTTTAAGTTGTGGAGTGGAGTAGGGTTTAGACTTTAACTGTGGTCAGAACAGACAGATGATTTAATAATGACAACAAGGATAAAATGATTGAGAATGTAATGGCCTAATGAATATTATTACCTTCTTCCATTTACATCTTTAACACTTAATGCCCCAGTCTCGTTGCTTTTCTTCTGTTATGTTTGATTCAAACTCAATAGATCAGCTATGAGAGTTTTCAATGTTTCTGTTTATAAATAGAGACATGCCTACAGTTGATATAACTAGGTCTAATTTTTAATTTTTAAATTTTTATTTTCTTTTCAAAGTTTGGAATTGCATTCTACGTTGTTGATAAGTCAAGCAAAGGGGTGGGGTGGGGGACAAAACTTCATTTATTGTGCAAATTTACAAACCAGTACACCGTATTACCGACATAGCTTTGTATCCTACTGCTAAGATATAACATACGTATGTGAAAAAAACTTCATATCTGCATTTGACCTTAGAAAATGGAAATGTAGTTAACATCACTTGATGATAAAGACATTCACAGCGGTGTGAATCTTGATCCTGGTAAAGTGCCTACATATCCGTGTTACAGAAATATTGTAGTTAACTTTTCAGAAGGCTGCACAAATAGTAATCGATTTCTTAAATTAATACAACAACGACACAAGACTAATATGTACCACGCCGTTTATATTTCCAATAAAAGTTCGGACATTGAGCTGTAACATTTATCAACCAGCTGTAACAGGAAGAAAACCCAAGATAATGTATGTACAAATTAAATACTGTTATCTCATAGTGTGATAATAATGACGTTTGAAATAGTTTGATACGTACTCACGCCAGCAGTTTGTTTATTTTGACATCATCAGGTTACTTTAATTTCGACTGATGAAACAATGTTTCTAAGTATATGCAGTTTGAACAAAATACTTGAATCTAGTTATAATCCCTGTCAATTTGAGCCTGTCCTAGAGTCAGTGCGTTCGTAATGCCCTGTAGTTCTTAGTGTACTGTTATTTATGAAGTCTTCGTACATTGGAAGGGACTGTATATTTGTGCAAAACTATTTCCAGTTATCTCTGGAGTTTAAGATACACAATTTAGGGCAGAAAGGGATTCAAATGACTGACACAATCACTGCTCAGTTAGCACGTAGGTGTTTTGTGACATCATACTTCAAATTCATAAAACGTTCAAGAATAAATTAAGCATTGACAAGAAAGCGGTCCCACCGTCGTGCCAGCGGGACCCCTTACTGCTGCTCCTTGCAGGGGGTGGGGGAAGGGTGGGGTGTTAAAAAAACCTGGAAGATACACAATCTTATGTGTATATAAAGCTTACCATGAAAATAACGTAGTGCAGACTTAATTGATTAATGATCGTGCAATAATTATATCAGAATGTAAACCAAATCACGCTTGACAAACGTTATCACGACTAATGCGATACCATGTTCTTGGATCCGCAAGACTGATCGTTGCAAATCCACGTGGATGCTGCTGAACGTGTTTTTAGCGTGTGGGTATCAACTCCGTTAACAGAACTATTTTTTAGGATTTTCTTTGGATTCAAACAAGTCTGATATAACGCCACACAATGGAGACAGTACGAAACAGCATAGACAAAAACAAACAGCGATTCTGTCGAATCAACGTTGCACCGGTCGAAACGCATATATCTAAACGAAATGCTTACACCCTCTGCGACCGGACAATCCGACGTGCGCAATGAGTGGACGCGTACACTGACGGGCAAAAATGGTCCGACATACACAGCGTCAGAGGAAACATTTGCTATAGGAAAAGGAGGAGGTAACTTTCAGTTTTAGTGGGAATAAGTCCTAAATGAACTGGATCATATATTGCAGTAATACTTCAAGGAAATTGTACATCTTTCATCCATAACCATAGTGTTATCAATGTCAAGAGAAACGACACTGGTCAACAGAGTGTCGCAAGGAGAAGAAGAAAAATAATCCATTCCTGCAAATAAATTCAAAGCATAATACACAGAACAAACAGCAGAAGAACCCGTGCCGGTGAAGAAATTTTAAAAAAAAAAAAAAGAGTCAAAGAAAAAATAAGGACGTTTGTGATATATTTTTGAAATTGTATTGCAATCTTGTTTATATATTCATATACCAAAGAAACAAAAGCGTAAACGCATTGGTTTGTCATTTATGGATAAGATATTCTCTCTCTCTCTCTCTCTCTCTCTCTCTCTCTCTCTCACACACACACACACACACGTCGGCATGTTAGGCTGCATCACTTGGATGTACTGTTAATTTTATTTTTTTCTGCTCTGCATTTTAGAGACGCCCAGGAGAAAAAGCCCCCTTAAAAGTACATTCCTTGACTGGCTACATAAAACTTGGCTTCATAACCGAAATTATAAAACTAAAAAAAAATCCCGTAATTTTCTATTATTGCCCGCCTAATATTACTACAGAGTTACATTTTTATAAACAGACTAACCCTTTTAAACCTGACTAGCTCATTTAAGACATTGCATCTTATAGTTATCAACCTATAAATCTCTCCTATTTGATGCGTGCCTAATCGGTCTATTGAATTTCCATAGCTTTCTTCCTCTATCGCTCTCTCCCACTTGTACAAACACCGACAGGCAGACAGAACATACATAAACACATACACACTCTTGAATTTCATATGGAATGATTTAGATTTAAACCATAATGTTATCTGTTCTGCTGTAAGATATCACTGTATCAAAATCTCTCTAATCATGCAATAATAATAATAATAATAATAATAATAATAATAATAACATTATTATTATTATTATTATTATTATTATTATTATTATTATTTATGGATTAATGTTCGTGTTAAGCATGGATGTTACATAAACTGGATGGTTACTTAATGTTATATTTTAAAGAAATAAGCTACATAAAGAAATAAGAAATAGAGTTTTCCATTACATTAATCTTTAGCTTGATTTGAAAATTCATTTGTCTCTCTTGACTGCAATCTGAAAGAAAATCAGTCCCTATTACATATTTTGACTGATGTATCGAATCTACATCGTCAGAATAAAAAGATTAGATTAGCTAGAATTATTTTGTATCATCATATATTTGAAAATTAATAATAATAATAATAATAATAACAATAACAACAACAACAATGATAATAATAATAACCTTCCTTATTTCTCTATGTTTATAACACCCACCCACACATACACACATTCTTTTGTTCGGTGATTTAAAACAACAGTAAACTAAAATTAACTTCAGTACATTACATTTTTGCTAAAACATGATGCTTAAATTTGATTTTCAACCGTTGCACGTATATTGATCTTTGGGGTAACACAAAGTCCGTTCAGTGTATTTATCGCTCTTTATTCACATAGTGTGTACACTTTTCATATTGTGTGTGCAGTTTAATAGTTTTGATATTAAACACATTAATAGACCACTTTATGTGATTCTGATTGGTACTAATAAGCCCATGAAATTTTTGCTCGTTAATCTCATTACTGACTGGCTGCGTTCGTGGGAAAGTTTTCAATACCCCGCCTGATGGAACTTTTTCTTTTTGCTAATAGTATGAATATTTTGGTGGCCATTTTTCGAATCGACTGCCCAAAGGTAATTGTGAAAACAAAGGGCACGTCTTTTTGATTATTGCGAATTTACCCCAGCAGGGGCTTGTTACGCCATGTAATGCTATGAAACAATGCGCAAAACCCCAAGAAAAGAACAATGATAACAAGTAAAACAAAGGGTATTGTTCAGGTGATATCGGGTGTGGGGTTGGGTTGAGTGGTATACCTGTAACATAGAGACAACCCGATATATAAGAGGGGTTTAAATATTAACCTATAGAAGTAAATAAATTCACCTTTGTTCACAGAAGAATGTGGACATAAACCGGTCTCCCCGGCGACAGAACTTCATCCAACTACTATGTATTTACCCTTATCGTTCTTATTTCTATCTAAATAATTTCCACTCAAATTAAAACTATGTGATAAAAAGAATCTCAAATGGGTAATGATTTAATATAAAATTTATGAAAGTCGTTGAATACTGTCTAGCTTTTGCTTGCCAAGGCTCATAAAAGCTTCACATTATTCAACTCGTTTAATAAATTCAGTATTAAATCCTTACCCCAGCTGCCTTATCCATTTGAGATCTTCTATATATCATAACTAGTAAACATTTCCAGTTGTAACTTTGTATCAAATTTGATGAATGAAACTTTGACCTCACATTACGCTAATAGAATTGTAACATATTCAAGATCCAGCACGTTCGTACCTGCTACTGTAAAATACGATAGTGTCGATAAACCGAAATATAACAAACATACAATACCCTTTTCTTTCTATCCTGTCACTGTTATATTCACACGATATTTTTTCCTACTTATTTTCTAAATCACACCATATATTCCTAATTTACTTGCCAGAACGTATTTCGTTTGGTATCATACATGCTTTCCATATGTTTATCATAAGTTTCAACATTCCTATGCTAGAACGGTTTTCGTTTGGTATTATACATGATATCTATAAGTGTATCATAACTTTCAACATTCATATGCATAGTCACTGCTCGGCGCGCACTACCTCCCCCCTCCCCAAATACAAATGCATCTAACAAATGAGCGTGGCGATGACGCCAGCTCATTAAACTCTAGGAGCCCCGGGCAATACTTGTGTACATTGTATCCAACAGGAAATGGCTACAAACATACATATCATTAGTTTAAATTGCCATGGGCTCCGCATGAATACTCGTACTAAATTGCACGAAATTAATCTTTACAATTAAATCTCACAAAATTGATCTTTTGCGTTTACAGCTCATACTGATAACAAATCCTCAGTCAAGAATATTCAAGATAAATTAAGGTGTCGTATGCTATTTGAAGTTTTGGTACAAACAGATCTTGTGGAGCAGCGGTACTAAACTTTACACCAAAATTGAATTTTCAGAATTTCACACCGACTTTGTTGGTAGATTAATTTGTTTAGACCTAACATTTAATAATATTTCATGCCGCATTATTAATAAATACGCTCCAAATTCTGATTCTGAGAAAAAAAAAACAAATTCCTTAACACTTTGTTGTCCCATTTATCAGGGAAGCATAACCTCATTCTGGTTGGGGATTTCAACTGTGTAATAATTTAAAATTAAACAGAAGAGGACATTTGGAAGAATATAACGACTTAGCAATTAGAACATTGAAAATTATAATCGCTGGTTTTCATCACACTGATAGGTTTCCCCATCTATTTTCTTCACTAACAACGTATACATTGTAGAAACTTACTAAGTATTCATCACTCGCTACATAATGATCGATCGATTTTATGTCTCCAAGAAAATTAAAGAATTTATTTTAGATACACAAATTTTTCCTTTTCTCAATCACATCATGACGCGGTTGTTCTATCTTTGACACGTAATTGTATGCGAGAGTTTCGTTTTCATGATTTTGCATTAGAATTTTTAAAAAGCTAAAACTAAAGATAACTTATTAGGTATTCAAAAGGTTATTGCAAAATTAAATATTCGGAATTAAAACTTTTGTAAAATGATTATAATTCTTTGAGACATGAATATAATAAAAATAATAGTCCCGAATGTTTAGACAGACTACATGAATTATCTACGAAAATGAAAGAAAATACACAAAGAATATTATCAGAGTTTTATTATTAGAAGCAAAAGCGAACATTTTAGATAATAATGAAAAGCCGAGTAAAAACGTTTTTAAAGTGAAAACAAGAGAGGGGAAGAAAAAATGTATCAATGAACATAATATTTCTTATAGGTCCAGTTTAGACATCTTACAATGGTTCAAAAAAGTTTATTTCGATTGGTATGCCAATGAGCCATGAATGAAAATCTATGTGATGATTTCTTTCATGACACGCCACTATTAACTGAAGATGATAACACATTCCTTATAGAAGCTGACTGACTGTCAAAATAATTGTATGCAACATTGTTTGATATTGTTACAATCCACGGGTTTTACTTGATCGAGCGATGTCAAACCCTGGCGTGATTCCGCTAGAAGTCATAAGTTTTCCCTAATTCCAAAGACTTCCATACAACTTCTGTTGTAAATTGTATCTATAGATAATTTTACTCCAATCAATACAAGACCACAGATCTCACAACTTTCCAATTGTCTATCAACAGCACATCTGCATGGTTTCTCATCATCAACTTTCCGTACCGCCAGCATTTCACGCCGTAAAACTATACAATTCCCCCTAACACAGGGAACTATATTTAATATACCACCTTAGGCCAGTCATATCATGGTTTTAAGCCACATTTCGCCTGTAAAATTGCATCACATTTGCCACCATGGCAACAGAAACGGTACCTGCCGACGACGGAACTGTCCCTTCGTGTTTATTCCATTGCGTAATTTACCAGTCTCCAATTATAAATACTGCACCTGGAGTCACACAACCAATGTACACCACTAGATTTTAATATGACTATTGCACTCAGGGACACTCATGCGGCTCTGACCTGAATTCACCAAACGTAAACCATGGCAGCATGGAAACTCATTAACACTTCACTCCGTGACCTTTGCTCCTAGTAATTGGCTAATTATTTGGGGCTCAGGAATATTTCCACAGGACCGAGTTCCCATAATCAAACAAGTAATCACAACAATCTAAGAATTCCTTAAAACGTAGCGCTGTAACCAAATGCTCATAATCCAAATTTATTACAATATTTTTGGTGACAGATTTACAAAACTCTATAACATGATATTTGATTTGAATTCTTTATTTGATTCTCAAAAACTCTCATTCATTACTTTTATTTTTAAAGACCATCGGAATTCATTCGACAAATATGAAAAACTAGAGACCTATTTCTCTGCTCAATTTAGATTACAAAATCCTTTCAAAGATCATCACTAATAGATTAGGAAATGTAATGTCCACAATTATTCGCATAGATCAAAGGGTGGGATCAACGGTCACCTAATGTGATTATTTGTGATTATACAGAACAGAAACAACTACCATGTGCCTTTATTTGCCTCGAACAAGAAAAAGCTTTTGAGAAACCTATATCTTTATGATGAAAACGTTAGAATTGTTTGGATTTCACTCTGATTTTATCAAATGGGTGTCCATATTTTATACTGATATATCCTCTTTTCTCATCATAAACAACCATATTTCGGAATCTTTTCAGTTTTACGAGGAGTTAGTCAAGGTTGTAGTCTTTCTCCCGTCCTATATTTACTAATTTTATGTATCTGTTGCTGTCAGTATTCGATCTGATAATAAAATCATAGTACAACAGAGATCTGTAAGATTTTTTTTTGCACGGATGATAGTACAGGCTTTTGTTGTACAGACAAATCCATTGAAAACTATTTATTTGGGACAGAAACAAGTTCAAAAACATCAGGAGCGAAAAACAACTTTAATAAATCGAACGGAATCTTTTCTGGAAAATGGTAGTAGTAGTGATCATCCTTATTGCATATCTTAGTTGGTTTTCATTTCTTTTCGGTCACAATTTAACACATGATGATCAATGGCATAGCATATTGCTAAAACTGCTAACATCTTATATCTCAATAAAAGTAGAAAACTATCTCTCGCTGTGAAATCAAATATCGTTAACATTTTATCATGCAGTATAATTTGGTATACTGGAACTGTAACGGATTTGTCAAAACCTTATATTAACTTGATCAATAAAATTATATTTAGATCCATACTGACTTCTAGTTTTGAGCCCATTGCAAGAGCAGTCTGTTTTAAGTCCAATAAAAAAGGCGGATTAATCATCACTAACATAGAATGAAAGCTAAGAGCTCCAAGACTTCTACATATACAAAAATTACTTGATGATAACTATTCAGCAAAATGGAAATATTTCATAAGCTACTGCATTCGATTGCAGTTAAGAACATATAACTCGAACTGCAGCTTAAATAGATATACACACACTCTATATGCTCCGAAATTGTATGAAAATTGTGTGAGTATTTTCAAAACCTTTACTTTTAAAACCTTTACAGAAAAATACCATAGTTTTACTTTTGGCACCCACCAAAACCATCTATCAATTAGAACATAAAACTTTCGCTTTGGAATCCAAAATCCAAAAGCTATTTGACGTTGATTTCATAAATGTGTAGAAAACTCTGTGCATCACTTTTCTTGACCCAATTGCTAGAGATATGTGTTTCAAACTTATACATGATATTTTTGCGGTAAACTATAATATGTTCTTAAAAAGAATCTCGAAGTCTAAATTATGCACATTCATCGGCGGAATTTAACGACAGACCGTTTATTTTTTTTAAATATGATTTAGTTGCAGCATCTTGTGATTAAGTGGAGCAGACACCTTTCACGAAACTCATTTAATATCTTTTATACTTTCTTGAAATTTGGTCTCTTGCCAAAAAGAGGCTTCGTTGCCGGAGCTAGGGTTCCAGAACCTTTACCTCCTTCTATCAGCTGAATATATGTATGCCATTTGGTTTAAACTTATTCGCTCTTTGTAAAGAAACTGTCACTACTAACACCTTACTAAACTTCTTTCTTCACAGATTAAAGTGCAGAATAAGGGTAGATTGTGAGCGCTATATCACGGTAGAATTACTTGATAAACGGTGTCTGTCTGACCTTTTCTGCATTTTATACAACTTCGACTTAGTTATAGATTTAGGTACATGATAAACGTATAAAGCTATATTTTCCTTCCTTATTCTGATTGCTCTCTCACATGCTGCGCTTGCTGGGTAACCAGTCAAACCATTGTATATGTCGTTTTAAGTGAATATAATTTACTCGTTGTTTATACCTCAGCTGTCAAATATGAGGTATCTGTCACTATACAATTCCTTATTATATGCTCATTTTTTGTCCGTTAACTTTACGTTGTCAGAATCGTGTAGTATTTTACGATACTGAACACCTTTATGCTGCACGACACGTGTTCCCAAAATAGTATGGTGTATTAGGAACTACTTTCTAAACAAACCATGTATACTCATGAAGTAGAAGATTTAGGTTTTGGTTGATTAGATTTGCTTGCGAATGAACTAAACAAGCTGTTTCGTCCATTTAAAAGTATATATGATAAAGTTGACGATGTGGACGAATTCACTGAGTCAGAAAAGAAACTTTCAAACAAGCACATGTGATATTCGCAATTTCAATAACAAACGTGAGAGACGCAGTAATTGAAAATACCATTCTGATCATTGAAACAGTTATTTACGAGAAATATTCGTATTTTTTTGGAAATGGAATGCTTCAGACTATGACCAGTGCTCTCTAGGGTCTACAAAAATATAGCAATGAAATTCATATTGAGTACAAGAGACGTATCATTTTGCAAGTCAGTCAAAATACTAGATTCGAGAAAATAATTCAACTGAAGGCTTTGGTAGGAAACTAAGAGTCTCAGAGCCAAAAGTCAAGACGACGAGAAAGTATTATTTTCGCTGGCTAAATGGACTGTCACAAAACAGCTTCTTTGCAATTTTCCCCGTTTAACTATTTTGATACTATGTTAGGTTGCCGGTAGAACACATACACTGTATGACACAGGTTATAGCTGGTGTCCCTGCAAAAGCGAGATGCAAGTGACACGGTACAAACATATGTCTTCTTTACCTTGTAATAAGAATGGTAATAAATATACTTATACTTATGAATCTTGAATTTCCTGAAAATGTACTTTCTTAGTTCTGCAAATCCGAATGACATGTTCCGAAAAACATGATACACACTGAAAATGTAATGGAATTTCTACTATATTTCCAACTGAAATGAAATTCTACTTACTGCACTGAACTGACCCAATAAGTCCAGTCCATCATAGTAAAAAAACGCAGAATTGAGTTCTATCAACATAAAAATAAAATCCATCCATTAAAGACCAACTAGAAACTTTTTGTCATTCAAAACATGACTCTAAATTTCAATTTTAAGTAGACCGAAAACGAGCATTTTTTAAAAACTAATATTGAGCGCGATAGGCGATGGGAGGTGGTATGTGCGTATTAATATTTTTACTATATTTCGATGAATCTGCGTTTTTTAAATTTATTTTGAAATACAGCATAAATTCATTTACGTTGTTTCTTGTAGTTTATTTCTTTATTATTAAGCCTTAGGTAGGAAAACGAAATGAGTACATAATGAAAAGATTACTGCATTTGTATGGGAAAATATGAACTCGTTTTTTCGGAGGTACTTCACTCCCATAGGTCGTACAGTATTACTCAGAAAAAATACGTTCATATTTTCCCATACAAATGCAGTAACCTAGATATAAGAGGTATCGTAGGAGAGTAGGAGTGGTTAGGATTATAATAGATAAGAACAGAGATTTTTTCTTTATTTATAAGAGGTCTTGTAGAGAGTCGTAGAGGTGGGGTGGTGGTGGAGGTCAGTTATTTTATTTATACCCCTTCTTTTTAAATCGTACCGCTTTTGTGCATGGGATAGTAGTTTTGTTTATAAATTGGAGAGTACGTGAGGGTAGGGACGTTATATATGGCGGTAGAGACATTAACTTTAGAATAGCAAATATTGGGTTGGAAGAGAATTTTTTCTTTTACATCTAAAGTGTGTGTGTGTGGTCATTTGGATACGATATTAAAGAAAGAGGTATAGATTTTAACTTATAATGGGGATTCTAGGACAATAGCCTGAGGTAGAGAAGACATTTCTATTTATAAGTGATTAATGTATTATGTTCTTTAATTTTTGTACTTTTACATGTTACCTTGTGTGAATAAGGTGGTAGTTTTGTTTAAAATACATAGGCAGATGGAAATAGAGATCTTTTACCTTATTTATAAGTGGGATTATGAGGGTTAGGATTAGGTTATTAGTTTCAGTTAGAAGGGATCTATACGGTTTATAGTCTGTTGTGTAAGGTTTACACGATAAGGTTGTTGTTGAGACACTGAAGAGTCTAGCAGCTAGAATAAAATTGTTTCGAAAGGTTCGCATCGAAAGCTTTGCAGATTCTGATCGTGCCATACATTTCTAACACACTTGCAGGAAACCACTGCGGTTGATGTGGGCTTCTAAAGTTGAGCGGTTGTTTTCTACAGAGGGGTTTGTTTAAATACCTGTTTGCCCAAAACTGTTATCTATAAAGAATGGGTATGTCATTAGTGTATTGGCTCACATACTTTCTAATGATAATAAATACAACAATATTTTGGCAAATGCTAAGGTTCTACAAGGTGCAAGAAACAACATAAACCTATCCAAATTTCCATTTGCTCAGTATTTTGCAGATCATAGCATCTGGTTCATGGTGACTGTAACATTCACGATTTCCTGTTGTTACTGTTACTACTGCGAAAAGTCCTACTTAAGTCATTAGAACCATTAAATATTTTACGTCACAGAACGATTGATAAGTAATATCATGACTAAATACCATGAAGATTATTACACCATATTTTGTATTTCACCCTACTTCAAATGAATTCTAGTCTTTTTAATCTTACTATTCCGTTCAAGAAATCAACATTATCTTTTAAGCTGCAAATGTCTGTAGTAGTGGAAAAAAGTTAATTCTTTTTGAATATATAGTTCGTAGTGAAGTATCTGTAAAGTTTTATGAAAGTCACCATTTCTGCATTTATAGTCGGAATGGATGTGTATAATGGCAGTGTCTGTCTATGTATTTAGTTTTTAATATATTTCTGGAGCTTCTCCATTTCACAGATTCATAGAAATCATTATAGTAGAAGAATTCAAATATATATCGTATAAATATGATGGATTTAATCTTGTTATTAATCATTTTGTAAAGCTGACCAATCAGAACGCTTCATGTGAAAGTGTCATTGTCGAGTTTTTCAGTCACTTCAAGCTGTTTCAGTGTTTGTTTGTGTTGTTGGATTTTTAACGAAACATCATATCGCTGAGATGCCTCTAGTGTGGCAGTTTATAATGATGTCTAGCACTAGGACAAATGCTGCAGACACGTACCATCCTGTCCCTCCCAGTCATATTATGACAACAGCCCGACCGATCCTAACACTGACCTCTTAATGCTGAGCGCCAAGTACCATATTTATAGGTCTTTGGTATGACTCGGCCGGGGATTGAACCCGAGACCATCCGCATCAGAGGCTGACGTTCAAACCACTTAGACCATCGGAGCGGTTTCAGGCTGTTTGACAGGTCGTATGGAGTCAATGTAAGTAAACATCAGGTGTTTGAGTGCTAGCTGACATAACATTCTGTATTGAGTATATTTTCATTAAGATGTGAACACGTTTCATTTTAATATTTCAGTTTTTCATACGAATGCGTATTTCTTGTTATACGGTTATACTAATACTGATTTTCATAACTAAAACGGTCACTGTGTCAGATTTAGTGACGACAATTAGCTATTAAATACCTTTCAATCATAATATTAATTTTTAAAATCAGGAGAGTGTCTCGTTAGCTAGCTGTGTCACCAGGCTGCAGAGACTGGATTAGGTTCAAGTCGCTTACGACGCTCGGAATAAGTTTCGCACACCGGTATTTGGCCAAATCGCTGCATACTTGCCAAATACTAAGTCTGACACGAATCCGTAAATGGCCACCCATTATCTATTTATACCCAATAACTTTGAACGTGTTGCAGTGTGTTGAGATTGACTATGTTGCACGTGTGTCTTCATACATGAATACGAGCTGACAGAAATAAAGCCATGATCCTGCCTGCTCTTTGAATGCGTCGTCTATGATTGTATCATACATTTGCTCACTGCAAGTGAATGCATTCTTATGCAGATGTGTTTGTTCCATTGGTGTTTCGATATATGTTTTTCCTTAGGCATTTCTTTAATTTAGTTTATCCTTGGTTGTGATCGCTAGGATCTTCACTGTCTTCGCTAGACATTTCGCTGTCATGCATCATTTGTTGGGATTCTTTGGCGAATTGATATCATAAATTCAGGCTAAACAGCGATTTGCTACTTTTCGGTGACGGCATAAACACTCCAATGGCAGGGCAATTTGTTTCCCGCATTTGCAACAGACTCGAATTCTTTCATGATGCTGTGCCTTTAAAACGGCGATGCGTTAAAACACATTATTTATACTCACTGTACCTATTTAATATAATATTCGTCGAGAATTAAAGGCAGCCTGCTATCTTCAGCTATTTTACATAATTTCGTACAGTCACCGGACGTGTTCAGATCAGCGTCAATTACAGTACTTTGCAAAGAAATATGCCTCCCTAGTAGTTTAATTTAAGCTATAAGTTCATCATCAGATTTGACTTTCATATTTGCTGTGCAACTCAGCGTAAGCTCAACCGTTTCCTCAATTAATAAAGAAAAGTAACATTTTCCGCGAGCCTGATTCGAACCTGAAATGTCGCCATCAAGTACAAAGCTTTAACCGATTAGATCACAAAGACATGAACTCATATACAAACTTAATAGCGTTAGCGAAACAAGAAGGTCATACACTCTACACGGCTGTCATTGTAAAATCGAATCATGTGTAGAAATGCTATTCAACGCCTCTTATGCTAAAGTGTAAAGGCATAATCTAAATGGATTATAGCATACGTGTCTCGTTTTATCAATTGTACGTGATCGCACACGTGTTTGTCATTCGCGCATGGCATGGAATTTTTTTTTTTACCTCGAACATTATTAATTTGCAAGTCCACCAACAATAATTCCACTGACTGTTTGTCTATTGCGTACCTTAGTCTAGGATAGTTTAGTTTCCTTTTTGAAAGTTAAAGGCACGCAGAATTGATTTAGATTAAACTCTTCCCTACAATATTACCAAACATGTAATACAGCTGCATGCAGATTAATTGTATAATAGCACTAGGTACGCACGGCCGTGGGATTTTTTAATGAGGAACCTAGATAGGTAATTGCGGTCATTCAGCCCTACAACGGGCCTGACATAAACGCGTCCCGTGGATATACATGCGTGGGAAACAATTTCCTGCGGGGAAAATTCAGGGGTTATAGCGGTAAACTTTGACCAGTAGCATATATCTAAAACTTCTATTACCAAACTGCTTATCCTCTTGGGTGTACAACTGCTGGAAGGTTTTGGAAACATGAGTTAGCAATCTCTTGTGGATTGCATGCTGTGTCTGTCTATATCAGAATTTGGTTTCGCAACAGCTGTTAGAGTTTTCGCTCCTAATACAGTGTTTATCATATCATTTCCAGAATAGTATTTCAATAAATAACTCTTCTGGTTAGTCTAAATCATTATAAACACTTTTTCATATCAGCTAACATATAGGTCATTTAATATTCCTAAATCCGCTCTTGGCATCATGGGCCTACCTTTCTAATCAATATAACTCTAAACCAACAAGCCCTTGGTATTAATGCTTCAGCAGCACGAGTTTAGTATCTAACTCTTGAAGTTTGTTCTGCATTAGTGGAATGAAATGTAATAATTTTTCGAATCTTTCGCTAGCCTCTAGATGGTAAGATATAATTCTTCCAGTGTCAGCTGTATGCCACGAATTAAAGGGGAAGATATATTGCAAGAACTGGCATATAATATACAGCACATAAGCTAGTAATAAAAAGACTACAAATATTCAGAGAAGCAAATAGTTAACCCTACACATTTAGGATATTGACATATGAATAGCAAGCCTCCTCTCCCCAATACATTCGAATGTTTAAAAATGATATTAAGATCTGTGTTTAATTGACAAATGTCGAAAAAAAAAAACATATCATCGTCATCAGCATAATCATATCCTGCTATGCCACAAAATCAATTAATTTACCTGCTCTTATTTAATTTTTGCTGTCTATCCTTTGCCTGCACTGTTGTTGTAGGCAGTAAGAGTCATCTTAATATAATATTCTCTTGCGTAATCCAATTATGCTCATTCACTTTATGTGACACCAGTATGCCGCTTTTCGTCAGTAGTAAATGTATTAAATGTTGCGTATTACAACATCGTATCCAAAGCTATTACATTTTTTAATGCAGAAACCACGACTACATTCGATGTGTAAAAAATATTGCACGAGCACCAAAAGGGCGGAGCTATAAGTATTACGAATCTACAGCTTCGTATGGTCTCATCATCCATTTTGATTGTTTACTTGTCGCGATTTATAACTTAAACATTACTTTTACAAATTGTAACATTAGTTGGGGATATAAACATAAATAATTACTCAAGAAAATCATTTCAGATTATTTTGTTCTTGACTCTACCAAATATTTGTGTCTGGTAAATGCACGTGCTCGCTAATACAGAGTCTGTGACCCTGGTCATTCAGATTGAAGCCCCAAGTGTAAGACTGTGAGTCGCATTTGGTTATTGCCCAGAATGTGCAACATTGTGAGAGCTGTGTGGCTGAATAATTTCCCGAATTGTTTGGATATTGAAATAAAAGTTATTTAAGACATTTTGGAGTATGTTTACCTCCGTGATTTAGAATTAAACTATATCGATAAATTCGTGACAATTATATACAATTTCCATAATGATGTGCTTTATATTCGCTGCCTATCATGAATTAGCACTTGCTGCCTCTCTTAATTTAAGTTTGACTGTAACACCGTGTTCATCATGCCAATTATTTTGGTCATATGGCTTCAAAGAAGCACAATAGACACTAAAATTTGTCAATAATTGTAACGGTTGACTGGCACACGTTTACACATCATAGTGGTCATTTAAAAATGTGGGCAATGGTCTTCCGAGTGAGTAACCTCTTTTTACACTACATGTTTAAAGAGTCAATTAGACAACGAATGTGAGTGTTTTACAGCAAATAATTGTTTATTTTAGTGACAGTCGATTAATACGTTACACCTGTTTGTAATTAAAATAATATAATCTAAGTACTTGCATTACAATGTAAGTTTTGACTATGCTCATTTAAAACACATGACAAAAAGAAAAAAAAAAAAAACAAATGAATGTGTTACCATGAACCTTATGATACATGTTCCGTTTTTAGGGGTTATCAAACCGCTACGGTTAATATTGGCTCTTCAAATAAAAACTCCGCCATTGCTGGTCCCAAGCCCGGATGTAAAAAGAGGAGGGTTGGGCGTGGGACTAGCAACCCGACCCTGTAAAACCCAACTTGCAACAAAAACACCAACAGAAGAAACACCAGAAACTGAAAGCCTAAGGGAGGAAGGGTCTTCTTCTGGAAGACTTATGACGCTGTGTGGTGAAAGCCGCAAGCCCGCGGAAGCCATAATGCAGACCACCCTTCTATCAAACAGGAGAATTAACGTCGCAACATGGAGCGTGAGGACAATTTATGAGGCAGGAAAAACAGCACAGGTAGCAGCAGAGATGAGTAACTACAACCTATCTCTACTGGGCATTAACGAGACAAGATGGACTCAATCTGGACAAAGAAGACTGATGACAGGAGAGGTGCTACTGTATTCAGGACATGAGGAAGATGACGCGCCTCATACACAGGGGGTGGGGCTTATGATGTCGAAGCAATCATATAATGCAATGATAGGATGGGAACCACACGGACCCAGAATCCTCACCGCAGCGTTTAGGACCAAGAAGGAGAAAATAAAGATGAACGTCATACAGTGGTACGCTCCAATAAATGACGGCGAAGAAAAAACGAAGGACCAGTTTTACAACATGCTACAGAACATAGTAGAGAGCAGCAGGGAGGCGAATCCTACACAATTTTCAATTAGAGATTACTCTGAAAACTAAAGTTTCCTACGGAGACAAAAATTCTAACGTCAATAACGTCAAAACCGAAATCTCTAACCGACCCGAAACTTTCCTATTTAGGTTAGCTTATTTTTGTTACTTCATTTTTTGACTTTTGTGTTTTTGTTTTTTATGGCGTGTTTGTTTATGTAGCCACTCACATACTCGATGTCGTCGCCCTCCCTGCTGCTGTGTGGGTGTCGCTTAATTAAATCATTATTATATCAATAATGGAATCTCATACAGCTAAACTAGCTCGACAGCGACTAGAGGCAATTAAGAAATATCTCTCCGTCCGCGATTCTGTCAAGCAAAAACTAGAGATGTCTCAGATGGAATTTATAGAGGGTACAGAACGGTTATTTAAACCAACTGTCGAACCAACAAAGAAAATTGTTAAAGCAACTGAGGAAACACAAAAGTTCTTGAAACATTGCCTGTTGATATTGCTAGGCGTCTTCAATCTCCTGAACCACCAACTGAAGATCAGCCACGACCTCCTCCAAGAGTCAGAATTAACATCATAGATAAATTCATGCCTGAAGGTATTGCCGCTATCAGGCATCGAGACCAATTACTTGATATTGCCGCGTTTGGATATTATAATAGAGATAATTATGTAAAACCCGAACATATAAAAAATATGAGATCTGCCAATTGGATTAAGGATGCATATCGTATTGCTACTGATACTCAGCAAATTAGAACCGCGGAAGATATTAATAATTTTAATATTTCTAGCCAGACAGTAGATGAGTATATTGAACGTGTAAGACAAGAAAGAAAACAAAAAGAAGAAGGAATGAAGTCTAAACTTAAAGAGATTGAACGAGCAGGGAGACAAAAAGAAAAAGAAGATTTGGAATATGAAGAAATTAGACGAAGGAGTGAATCACATTCACCAAGTAAGAAAGAAACAACTGGAAGTGGTCTGAGCGATTGGGTCACTCAGGGAAGTGGTCTTATTACTCCATGTCCCAATAAAGTCCTTGCTGACGTTGACAAACTTGAAATTCTTATTGGCGGAAAACAAGCTGGTAATAATTCCCCAGAAATCATTAATGAAGCAGCTGATATTTGTCAGAGATTATTTACAGGCGGTATCATGGATTTTAATGTTTATCGATCCTTCATCGATGAAATCGCCAATGATTACCGCAGTAATTGATTAAGGGTATACAATTAGATCAGTGACAAGAAAATAAGATGATATACATAATAATCACCGTGGGCCGATCATGGTTAGGGTGATAAATTCGTTATTACTTACATATAAAGCGTACTACGGAGATGGATTCGGTGATGTTGTTCAGGGTCTATTTAGAAGGATAGCCCTAAAAGCAACACCATTTGCAAAGCAACTGGTGATGAAAACTATTGATGTTGTTCGTGAAAAAGTTATCGGTACTGTTGGTAATGTTGCCGGTAAAGCATTCTCATCAATCAAGGATAGACTAGCACGATTAGTACGACGAAAACCTCAGACAGTAAAATTACCCAGCACAGAAGTTATACCTGCAAATATTAGTAAGATAATAAATCAGGATGCGAATAAAATTCTAGCGGAGTTGGCTATACCTGCAAATGTTAGTATAATAATAAATAAGGCTGCGAATCAAGAACTAGCAACAATGGCGCTACCATCGATGGCTGGTGTACCCCTATCAGGAAAAGAAAAAGAAAAAAATATAACTGCCAGTCTGATAGCAGGAAGTGTCCTTCGTGTTAGAAGATAACAAATATAATAAAGATGTTCAAACGTATATCCTGCATTCGACATGGACGCACCAGTTCTCAAAGATGAATCGGTATGTGATTATCAGTATTATTCTTATGACGCACGTGTACCTGACAAACGTGGAAGAATCGAATTGCAAGTTCAGGATACAAGCAGATATTTCCTGCCCGCTGAAGCATTTATTGAGATCGAAGGTAGACTTTTGAAATCAGGTAATTCAGGTCACGGAATTGGTGATGGAGTTTGGTTTTGCTAATAATGGCATCGTTGCGTTATTTAAAAGTGCTACATACATGATTGATGGTCGGGAAATTGAGGTTTGTCATAATGACATCGACGTTGCCACGACGATACTTGGCCTTGCAAGATACAGCTATAATTATTAGAGATCAGCTGGTCCATCAATGATGTTCGCAAAGGATACAACTGATCATCCAGAAAACAGAAACGTAACATTAAATGTAGCTGGGACACAGTTGTATCAATGAATGAAAATTTCAACTTGGGATTCGCAACACGTCGATCAATGTTGAACGACAATGAAGGATTTTCATGTGCAATTCCACTGTCACAATTCTTTGCATTTTGTAGAAACGCTAGAAAGGTTATCTTCCGGGCAAAACATACAATCGTTCTTGTGAGAAAACCTACAGACGATGATGCAGTATGGCACGCTGAAGGAGTTGATCCAGCTGCAACCGTGGCACTTCATGGAAAAGTAATACTGACAAAACTTTTGTTGTGGATGCCAACAATAACTCCATCAATCGTTGAAGAACAACGGTTACTTTCGCTTATGGACAGCGGCGGTAAATCAACATTATCATGGTTGACGATGACCACAGATAGTGTCCAAAGTAACATTAATGGTTTATTCACATGGCAGATAGCATCACAGCAAGGTGTCTCTGCACCGCGACATATATTTATTGCTTTCCAAGATGCTACACGAGTAAACTCACAGTTATGTACTGTAATGATATTTGACAAACTTTGTGTTACTGAAGTTTCACTGAATATAAATAGACATCAAGAACCAGCTGAGGATATATTACTGGATTTTGAAAATAACCGTGTTGCACGTGCATATCATTGTTTGATGACATTCATGTGACGTGATCAAAATGTTGATACCGGTTTGCAAATATCTCAGAGAGATTTTACAACACTGTATCCGATCTATTATTTCTCATTGGAACACTTGGATTTGTTCAATCAGTAGTTGATATACACTTTCGAGCTCGTGTGGCAAGAGGAGTAATTGCTAATTACAGAGCAATCGCTGTTATACTTTCAGATGAAACAGTGTTGCTTGAATGTGCTGGTGGACGAATGAGTCATTGATGCTCCAGTAGAAAACATGTAATTAAATTACTTATGATATTATAATGTCATATCATCACGTTAATGTTACTCTGACTCCTGGTAAGATTAAAAAACTACAATCAGCATCAAAAAGAAAACTCGGGAATAAAAATATCACTGAAACGAGGACAGTTCTCAGGTGGTCCAAATAAACTATCACTGACTGAATGTCAACTCAGGCACTTCAATAACGCCAAACGGTCAAAGACCGGCGTACGACTTGATTTATCTGTGGGTGCCATTAGCGACTTTGCTAAGACAGGTGGTATATTTCCACTTCTCGCAGCTATACCAGCGTTGATAGCCGCTGCAGCTCCAGCTGTTGCAAAAAGCAGCTGCACTTGGTGCTGTTGGAACTGCAGCAGGGATGGCATTAAAGAAAGCAACAGGACAAGGAATGAAAACTTTCCCTCAAACAAGGAAAAGGTCTAAGACTGCCAGGAACCCCTCGTTCATGAGACTTCCCATGTCCAATTTTGATTTACTTGATGCTGCGGAGCGATTAAATATCAAAAGTTTCAGAGGTGTTTTTATGCGTGATCAATTACCAAAACAACCAAATCCTGTTGAGACCGGTATCATTAATCTCGATAGAAGTTCTGGTCCTGATACTCATTGGGTTGCATACGCGATTGATGCACGTGGAATTGTTTCTTTCGCTTCGTATGGACTGGCGCCACCAAAGGAGTTTTTAAAATATGTCAACGGATTTCAAAATATTCCAATCTGGCATTCAACATTGCCAACACAGACAATAACTGATCCGCCAATATGTGGCCGTGAAGTACTCGCTGTACTCGATGCTATTTCAAAATCTTCCGATGCACCTCATTAAGTTGTACATACGTACACGAGTTCTGTTTTAAATAATCACTAATCATATAATGGTTGATATTTATGGAAGATCCTCTATCAAAGACAAGAAAAAAAAAGATGATATTGATTTATCAAAGTATGCTACTAGCGATGATCTTGCTGATATTGTGAACCTCTCTGGAGTTGACCGGGATGAAGTTGTTATTTTCAGAATAAATACGGTGTTTTAAAGACGAGTAATATTAAGTGGCTGGACATAATTCGAAGAGTTCTCGGTGCTACCACGGATAATATTCCAGTATTTACTGACGGCGGTAGAATCAGAGACTCAAATGTATCAATCGCAACTATCAGAAATGAAATTGCAAAAAGTGTTGCTGATCGTTTACGATCCACCGGTGATACAATGACAGGTATTTTCAACATGAATAGAAATAAAATCGTTGTTTTAAGAGAACCAGCAAGTAATGAAGATGCCGCAACAAAGAAATATGTAGATGATAAAGATACCATAATCGATGACAAATTAACCACACTGCGATCTGAATATGACGTTCACTTAAATATGTTTTTAAATACTCGAAGAAATTTTCAAAAACTTAATAAAATCGCAGATGATTTCTTTGGAAATCCATTGTTTGTTGACATAAAACTCTCTGAAATTAACACAAAACTAGAAGATGTTATCAGTGGAATTCCTGATATCGTTAAACAAATAATCTGATTAAAATTCCTCACAAGTAGATCATCAATGTGGTATGCACAGTATCATCAGGATCATCAACATGGTCGCAGCAAAATAACACTATCAAACATACCGCGGAAGTCACTGGTGTGTATAGGCTGTCGGTGTTCAGTTCTGCAAAATTTAGGATATTTAGCGTAAGTCCATGGCGTCATTCAACCGATAATATTTCTGGAACCGTGTCTATTGTGTTAAATAAAGCTGTCGAAGAAAGGTTTATACTGGAACCATCTGATAAAAAAATTAACCGCAGCGTCCTACTAGTGGTGTCTGGAATTTGTCGCTGAAATACCTCATTACTTAATACCTTAGAGTATATGATTTCACTAACGTCAGATCTAAATTTTGTAAACAAATACAAATACGAGCAAGTGTGTTTGTTACAGACCCAACTAAAAAATATCATTGATGAGTACACAGTAAAAATAAAAATATACCGTAGACGTGGCGTTGTTACTGACATAATTGTATATTCTGCATCTGCCGTAGTCGCTGGAACAGCAACTATAATCGGATCATTATCAGCCACATACATAATAGCACCAGTAATAGGAATTGGTGTTGCAGTTATAACCGGTGTTGCTGGTATTCCTAATATAATTGCAAAAAAGATATCCAAGTGTGCCGCTGATAAAATACATGAATATCAAATGTTACTATCAGCGGGAACACAAGCGCACGCCAAATTGTCATCGCTGATATCATCAGGGCTCAATGATGGAATAATATCAGATCAGGAATTCGGAGAAATGATTTAGGTTTACCACGACACCTCCGGCTTGGCAACCGGAAACCAAACCATATTGTCGGAAATAAAGACAGAGTCACTTTAATTTAAGTCCTGATTTAAAATCAGGAAGTAAATAATAGTAATATCATCAACGATGATATCACAAGAATTCCTCCAACGAATCGTCCCTAATACAACACCACCAACAACTACAATAATATCAACGAGCTCAACGAATCCTGAATTCGACATTATCTTTCCAACGGCAATTCCAGCCAAAGAAATAGCATTAGCATAATTGCAAGTATATCATGTTACGTATCGGCTCGTTTAAAGTAACATAAAGAAGAGAATGACGACAACAACCTTTGTAAGTTTTAACAAAAATAATTTATTTCCCTAGAAAACACGGTGAAAAGGTGAAAATATGAAATACGACTTACGATTTGCCAAGAAAATCCAAACATTTGTCCTAGAATTGTGAAAAACACACAAGTCCTGTAAATAACAGTTCTAATTGAAGTAGTCTAAATCTCAATTCCGTTCCAAGATGGCGGATGATGACGTCAGACGAAGGTTTTACACAAGTATCCAGAGTTTTCACTGTGAATCACAATTTGTACTGTTCTGTTCCCATTTAGAATTAATTTCACTAAATGTCTTTGTCCAAAGCCATTTATGTATAGTTCTCCAGAGAAAATAATTATTATTTAAAAGGTAGATGAAGTACAGCTATCATCCATAACAAAACACATGTCGCTCTACAGTCGTTCTACAGACGTACAAACGAACAACTCTTTCCAGCACAAAAGAATACCTTCTTCTCAAGGTATTAGAAACTCTATAAGATGTTAAAATGTGACTCTCTCTAAGGTGTTAAAATATGACTCTATCTTTATTTCGCAGGTACCTGAGTATTTAAGGCGAACTAAAACGTCATTTCATGTACACGCACGAAGAACACATGGCGATTCCAAAATCTCGCCATTGCAGTACAGAATGTCAACAAGTATTATTAGAAATGACCGTGGTCACAACCAATCATTTACATAGCTTCTGCCGACTGTTTACTTGAATCGTCAAACCGACATGCAAAAATCGTGCTCACGCAAGTCACATTTATGTTCTAAATAAACACAATTTTTCTATCAAAATGTCAGACCCTGGGAACATAATCATCATCACAATAAAAATTATAATAATGAAATAAAAATGAAATAGAAAGAATTCAAATCTCAACACACATGTAATTAAACTACATGGTCGTAATACTTTCCCCCATAAAGAAAAAAGAAAGATTTATGTAATAAAGCTTTCTTTTTTACCAGATGTAAACTATACATGAGGTAAAAAAAATTACATAAGAAGAACTCTTATGAATTATACAAAGGTGTATATGAAAATGATATTTCTATACACGGGAAAGTGCATCTGCAATCAAATTGTCTTTTCCTTTGATGTGCCTGCTGTCAAAATTTTACTCTTGCAAAAATAAACTCCTTCTCAATAGTCTTTGATTTTTATTTTTCATCCTGTTGATGAAAGTAAGGGGGTTGTGATCACTAAACACAACAACCGGAAAAGGAGCTGAGCTGATGTAAACTTCAAAATGCTGTAATGCCAGTATTAAAGCCAAGCATTCCTTCTCGACTGCTGAGTAGTTTCTTTGGTGTTTATTTAATTTCTTAGAGAAATAACACACTGGATGTTATACACCATTTTTGTCATCTTGAATCAAAACTGCTCCAACCCCAACATCACTTGCATCCACAGATAGTTTGAATGGTTGACTGAAATCTGGAGCTGTTAAAACTGGTGCACTTTTAAGTATGGCCTTTAATCTATCGAAAGCCTCTTGACATTTCTCAGTCCAAAGAAACTTGTTTTTCTTTCTTAACAAGTTTGTCAGGGGCTCAACAATATCAGAAAAATTAGAGAAAAATTTGCGATAGTACCCAGCCATACTTAAAAATCTCATCAGCTGTTTTTTACTGACAGGCACAGGAAATTTAGAAATATCCTTGACCTTAGCATCTATAGGTTTAACTGGACCATGTCCCACAATATGTCCTAGAAAAGTAACACACGCACGGCAGAAATGACTTTTAGATAAATTAATAGTCAAATTTGCATCAGTGAGGCTGTCGAAGAACTTCCGAATCGTGACTAGATGTTCTTTCCAGGTGTTGTTGCAAATGATGACATCATGAATATAAACATCACAATTGTCTAGACCAGAAGGAATCATATTCATAAGGCGTTGAAAAGTACTTGGAGAACCCTTCATCCCAAATGGCATTACTTTATACTGGTAGAGTCCATCTGGAGTCACAAATGTCGAAATTTCTTTTGCTCCTTCCGTAAGTGGAATTTGCCAAAATCCTTTCAGAAGGTCGAATTTAGTGACGTATTTGGCCTTTCCAATTTTGTCGATACAGTCATCGATTCTTGGTAATGGAAATGAGTCTGTTTTTCTCACACTGTTCACCTTCTATAATCCGTACACATTCGGAAAGTTTTATCCGGTTTCGGAACAAGAATGCACGGTGAACTCTAATCACTCTTACTGGGCTCTATAAAATCTTTTTCGAGCAAATACTGAATCTCCTTTTTTACGTATTCCTGTTTGAAAGGGTTCATCCTGTATGGGTGTTGTTTCATGGGTTTTGAATCTACTATTTCAACGTCGTGAAAAATTGTGTTTGTCCTTATAGGTACGTCTGGAAACTAGTGCTGATATTCAGACAATAATTGTTTAAGTTCACTGTTTTCTTGTTGTTGTAAATCAGAACGCTTCTGGTCTAAATTTTTCATAATTTCCGAATTCCGAAGATTTGTTGTTCCAAGATCAGTAGAATCAAACTGAATTCCTTCATTCAAATCCTCAGTTTGTGGGACAGGTACAACTAAATTCGTTGTATGTTTTACCTGGCTATCTCTTTCAATATAGTAATACTCCATTAATTTATTAGACTAGGGTACTAATATTATAATTTAACTCATTCAGTTTCTTCTTTACTTTGTAAGGGCCATTAAATCTAACTTGAAGAAAATTCTGCAGAATGAGCAAGAGAGAATGGACTCCACTACAAAACTCAAATATTCTGTCAAGTAAAGTTTGGTGAAACCAAAGTTTCACTTTTGACTTGAACTGCTGAATGCCAAATTCAAGCATAACAAGCTGGAACATACCAGACTTGAAATTTGACCTTTGACCAGATTGAACAAGTTTGAAAAGGCCAAATTGAGTAAAATTCCTCAAAGGAATTGCCTCTGGAAAACTTGTTGACGCACACTTGATGGTCAACAAAGTTTGGTTTCCTGACTTGGTCTTTGGCAAGGGACCAACACAATCTACCATAATTCTACTGAATGGTTCGTCAAATGCAGGAATTGGTTGTAGATGAGCTTTAGGTATCTTTTGATTTGGTTTTCCTACTATTTGACAAGTATGACAAGATCTACAAAACTTGCACACATCACTTTTGATTTTTGGCCAATAAAAGTGAGTTAAGATCTTGCGATAAGTTTTATTTATCCCTACATGACCAGCCGGAGGAGTTTCATGGGCCAAATTAAGTATTTCCTCTCTGTAAGGTTTCGAACCACAATCGGATATTTTACTGACCATTCGTCACTAGCAGGTACCTCGGGAGGTTTCCACTTTCTCATAAGAACTCCATTTTCAATGAAGTAACAGACAGGTACTTCATTTGCTTCAGTTTCACTAATGGCCCGCTGAAACAAACAGGAGATTTCAGGATCTTTCTCCTGTTCGACGACAAGTGATTGTCGTTTGTCACCCTGATCAGAAAAAAGAGAACGAGTATTCAAAAGAGGATCACTATGATCAATACCTTTTGATTGATCCAAATTAGAAGTGAAAGTGACCTCATCAAAAGCCTGACCAATACATGTGTCAGCTAAAGGAATACATTCCTTATCAAAATCATTCTCAAGAGCTTTCTTTGCCAAAGCTCTGGTAACTGAACAAGCTGAATATAAATCAGGGATTTCTTTTGCAACAGGATCAACTTTCTGATCCAAAGAAGGCTTGTCAGTTACAAGTGGATTAACCACAACCTTGTCTCCAGCTAAGCCATTGCCTAGCAACAAATGAATGCCCTCAACGGGTAGAGTATGCACTACACCGACTGTCACAGGTCCTGAAACTAAGTCTGATGACAAATTTACAGAATGGAGAGGAACATTAACAAAGCCGCACTCTACTCCCCGAATGAGAACACTCTCATTAGAACAGGTCTTCTAAGAAGAAGGCAAAATACCTGAAACCAAAAGACTCTGAGAAGCTCCTGTATCCCTCAAAATTTTAATAAGGATAGGATTGGCTAAATCACCCAAGAGTGATATAGAACTCTTCGACACGAATGGTTCAAAAATCTCCATAACACATTCAGACTGGGGTTTTTCAAACCCAATAAATGTATTGCTTTCAATACATGACCGTGACCTTGACCTCTTAGAAATAAGAGTATTTGGGATAGGTCTATCTTGATTCTGATGCATCTATTTCAATTTGAAGCAATCAGAAATGACGTGTCCTTTTTTCTTGCAACAGGTACACGTAGGAATAGACAAGGATTTTGAATCAAGTCTGTCAGAAGCTTGATTTTTAGAATTTGTGCCAGACTGAGTTTTACTAGGAGTCGTATTTGATTGAAACACCTTTCTATCAGTAGACTGCTGAGTGAAGGATTTGCTTACAGCAGGAACTTTATGAGTTAAGGAATACTTATCAGCAGCAAGAGCAGCATTTTCCAAGGTTTTGACCTCATGATCTTCAAGGTCATTTTTGACATCAGTAGGAATACAGTTCTTGAACTCTTCAAGTAATACCAGTTGTTCGAGTCTTTCATAATCCTGTTCAATTTTCGCAGACAAGCACCATCTCTTGAACAACTGTTCTTTTTCTCTAGCAAATTCAACATAAGTGTGTCTAGTTTCTTTTTTATAGTTTCTGAACTTTTGCTGATAAGCCTTAGTGATTAACTCGTAACCCTTCAAAATGCATTCCTTAACTAAATCGTAATCAGAACTTTGCTGTACTGACAGGGATATACAGATATCTCTGGCCTTGCCATAAAGTACACTCTGCAATAATTGAGTCCAATACTACCTTGTCGATTTCGAATTCTCAGCAACGTTTTCAAAATGAATAAAATATTTGTCTACTTCCTTTTCACTAAACGGGGGAACTAACTTGATATTTCCTAAAATGTTAAAATTTGAATTTGCACGAAAAGTGGAATCGTGCCTGTCACTTGCCAGATCCAATTCTTTGATTTGAATTTGAAATTCTTTTTCATCCTTCTCTTTTTGCATCTGTACGTGTAATTGTTCTTGTTGTAATTGTATTTGTTCTTTCTGTAATGCTATTTGTCTTTCTTTCTCCCTCTCTCTTTCCTGTCTATCTTTCTCCTCCTTTTCAGATTGCAATTGTTTATCCTTCTCTCTTTTCTGTCTATCTTTCTCCTCCTTTTCAGATTGCAATTGTTTATCCTTCTCTCTTTCCTGTCTATCTTTCTCCTCCTTTTCAGATTGTAATTTCATTTGTTCTTTTTGTAATTCTATTTGTCTTTCTTTTTCCTTTACTTCAAATTGTAATTTCATTTGTTCTTTTTCTTTTTCTATTTGCCTTTCTCTCTCTCTTTCCTCTTTCTGAAACTCGAGCTTCCTCAACTCTGTTTCCATCTTGTATTTCAGTTTTAGTTCCATTATCTTAATGTCAGAGTCTGTCATAGACTTACTGACTGATGCCAAAACACTTTTGTCAAAAATATTCTTTCCTACCAAATATTGAATTAAAATATTTTTAATTTCTTTTGTCAAGGAAGCTTTTGCTTCAGAAAGTTCGTACTTTCTGGCAAGTTCAAGCAACTCATCCTTTTTCAGACTATCCAACAGCTCTTGAGTTGGGCTGGAAAGAAAACTCTCCACTTTTGACATTGTGAAAGCCTGTTGTTTTCACTAAAATTTCCAAATTTATATATCAGCCAATTTCATATATATACCGGACAAGCCCCCAATTTTCGTTATGTTACGTATCGGCTCGTTTAAAGTAACAAAGAAAAGAGTGACTACAACAACCTTTGTGAGTTTTAACAAAAATAATTTATTTCCCTAGAAAACACGGTGAAAAGGTGAAAATATGAAATACGACTTACGATTTGCCAAGAAAATCCAAAAATTTGTCCTAGAATTATGAAAAACACATAAGTCCTGTAAATAAACAGTTCTAATTGAAGTAGTCTGAATCTCAATTACGTCCCAAGATGGCGGATGATGACGTCAGACGAAGATGTTACACAAGTGTCCAGAGTTTTCACTGTGAATCACAATTTGTACTGTTCTGTTCCCATTTAGAATTAATTTCACTAAATGTCTTTGTCCAAAGCCATTTATGTATAGTTCTCCAGGGAAAATAATTATTATTTAAAAGGTAGATGAAGTACAGCTATCATCCATAACAAAACACATGTCGCTCTACAGTCGTTCTACAGACGTACAAACGAACAACTCTTTCCAGCACAAAAGAATACCTTCTTCTCAAGGTATTAGAAACTCTATAAGATGTTAAAATGTGACTCTCTCTAAGGTGTTAAAATATGACTCTATCTTTATTTCGCAGGTACCTGAGTATTTAAGGCGAACTAAAACGTCATTTCATGTACACGCACGAAGAACACATGACGATTCCGAAATCTCGCCATCGCAGTACAGAATGTCAACAAGTATTATTAGAAATGACCGCGGTCACAACCAATCATTTACATAGCTTCTGCCGACTGTTTACTTGAATCGTCAAACCAACATGCAAAAATCGTGCTCACGCAAGTCACATTTATGTTCTAAATAAACACAATGTTTCTATCAAAATGTCAGACCCTGGGAACATAATCATCATCACAATAAAAATTATAATAATGAAATAAAAATGAAACAGAAAGAATTCAAATCTCAACACACATGTAATTAAACTACATGGTCGTAACAATCACAGCTGGCCAAATATTAGATCAAAATCTTTCGATGGTTTGCCCGCAAATAATTCGTCAGTATTTTCGTATAAAAATAAATCTGATGAACTCCCGATTGGCAAGTTGTAGGTATTCCTACGGGCAGTTATGAAATCGAACAGATCAATGTCGAATTCCAACGCAGAATCAAATCTATCACAGGAAAAGAATCTAAAATCGCTATTACGGTTCATGAGCCAACACTATCAGCTGCGATAGAAATATCAACACCTGACTACGCTGTAGATATATATCAGTCATCGATCAGAACTGTATTAGGATGGCCATAGGTAGCACCTGTTTATCAAGGACCAGCAGAACCTAAACGATCTGATTTTATCAGAGACAAAATAAATATTTTTAAAGTATCCAGAATATTGAAAATTTTATCCATGGATGAGAGGAGGGATGAGCGTAGTACCCACTTTTTTCACGTCTACGAGTGAAAAGCTCCTAAATTTAATCTTTTCTATATATTTATATTTCCCGAAAATAGAGAAGGGGTCTTCAACGATGAGATTTATACATTTTTTCCAAGAACATTAAATCGGAACACAAGCGAGAAAGCGATAACCTGCGAAATTTATTTTTCAGTATAACAGGATATTACAATGATGATGTAAAGCAACAGATCATTGAAACTATACAGCATCTAAACCAAGTTGCATCAGGCCTCGAATATTTTAACAAAATCATCGTCGAGTATGTAAATTTCGTGGGAAGTGAATATTGGCCACCTGTTCACCCACCGCTAAAAGTAAATATTAAACAATTATTTCTCGAGTATTTGAAAATAAAAGAAGAACAATTACTAACATTTGTAATACCGGAATATAACTGATATTTTAAGAAAATCAATCAATGATATTGTCGATGAATACTTTCCAAAGATCTTAGACGAGTGGAGAAAAATATCCCCACCGGCGATTATTCTCAAGCACGACAATGATCCATACGGTGGAGGTCGGCATGTATCACCAGGTGTTGTCGCGATCACATCAACGATC